>PVJO010004485.1:0-109301 GCA_004026905.1 Hystrix cristata | reverse complement strand
TTTCGACATGTGGTTAGCCAATTTTTCCAGCACCATTTGTTAAATAGGCTATCCTTCTTCCAGTGAGGGTGTTTGGCTTCTTTGTCAAAGATGAGGTATTTGAGTGTCAGGCTGCAGTCTTTTGTTCTAGCGTGGGCCCTCTCTCTCACCTGGGTGGGGAAATCCCGCGATCAGGAGGCCTCGCCGCGCCGTTTTTCGGTGGCCGGGACAGGACCGAGAAGCTCCCTGCCTAGCATTACATTATTTAATATAAAGAATTTGAGCATCCATACATTTTCACATCTTCAGGGATCCTGGAACCAATCCCTTAGCAATACTGAGGAACAAAAATATTTATTCCCTTTCACTACCCTCTTGAAAATCTGTACTTTATTTTGAGCTTGTGGTTATTGCTAATTTGTGGGAAAGGTGGACACATGGATGGAAAAATGATTCATATTATGCCTCTACAGATATTAAATGTATCTGAGTACAGGAAAATGTTTTCTTTTTCTTTTGAGAGGCTATGCATTCATACGAATTACCTTTCCCCATCTGCTCTAAAGATATTCCCCTCTACTTCCTCCATTGTGAAGAAATTCAGAAAAAAATGAAGACAGACATTTGCAGATTCTAGTATTTATTTCAACAGAAACTTTATTTCTTCCTAAATTTCTAGACATCTTTAAAAAGATTTTTGGCAAGCAAGCAGGCCCTTTTCCAAGCAAACCACACTGTGCAGGATGATACCTCCATCCCATGGGAGCAAGCAGGCCTGTGCTGGATGTTCAGCCCACCTCCCTTCTTGCCTCCACAATGTGAGCTAGTAGGCCTGTGTGGGATGCTGGTATGTCCCACTCACCAATGCAAGGGTGAGATATTCTACCAACTTGAAGTTGGCTTACGTTTTGCTTCCTCTTGGCATGGGACAGCAGAGGCGAGAACTAACCAACTGACCTGATTCTGGAGGAAAATATCCCGGGAAAGAAGGGAACAACCAGATCCCATGATTGTTGACTGTAAGTCCAAGAATCCACTTGAACCCCTGTCTCGAGGCCTACATCCAGCAGAGACCAGAGGGGTAATCACATTTCCCATCTGCCAGTGGGAGCATGTGGGTTGGACAGTAACCGCAATCTGAGGTGAATGGTCAGAGGGCCCTATGGTGCAGAGAAGGCATCTCAAAAACCCACAAGTCCTAAAGGCAGAGAAAATTATGATTGGCTGAACCCCAGGACTGCAGAGCTTGGAAAGAAATAACTCTTTCAAAGTTGTACCAATTTCTTATTTGATTCAATCTTTAAAATTTTTTAAATTGTTTTTTATTATTTTTATTTTTCCTTCATCAGGTGTTTTGGGGGTTTGGGTTTTTTCTCCTTCTTTTCCTCTTTTAATTTCTTTTGTCTTTTCCCTCTTCAACTTTTCTTCCTTCTTATCTTTCCCTTATTTTCTGCATTTTGCTCTCTTTTATCTTTTTCATATTCTTGTGACTGTTTTCTCTTTCCTGTGACTATTCTCTAATGACTGCTGTGACTCTTCTCTAATGCTATTTATTTTCTTTTACTCCTCAATAGAACCCCCATCTCACTTTTCTTTTCTCCTCGTATTACATTAATTTCTTAAATTTTGATTTTTTAACTTCTTGATTCCCCATAACTTCTAAATTTACTAGTATAATTACTAAGCTTCATAATTCTTTAGATAACTAGTTAACTTCATGCTGTTGTAGTTAAATACTGTTATATTGTTAGTAGAGGTAAAGTTACTTATATATATGTATCTCATCTATACATATATATATACACATATATATAGTATATATTGTGGGTTAATAGTAGTCCAATATTTAGTTTGCCTTAGTGTTCATAGTATAATTATAGATCTCTTTACCATGGTTAAAGGTGGTACATTATTAAGGGTTTGTCAATACTATGTTTGTATTTGATGCTATAATTGCATCTTATTTTATTACTATAGTCAAGATGACATAGCTGTTGCTATATTAATTAGTTTTCTTAGGATTTCAAAATCCAGATTGCCTTGGGGTCATTACAATACCTTTTCCTAGAGAACTGGCTACTAGGCCAAATATGGTGTACCTCCCATCTCCAGTAAAAGGATGCAGTTGGATCCTGGGACCGAGGCAAAATCCAATGGTTAGCCATACCCAGAGGATACCACTGAAAAATAGACATTAACTAAAGAGGTCTCCATACTAGAAACAAAGTTTTCCACTACAATGAACCCACAAAATGATGCAAAATATGAACGAGCAGCTTAGAAAGAGCACATAAAAAGATTTCAAATAGAAAAGTGGTTTAAAAATTCTGTCAAAATTATGAGCAGCAGAAGTCACCAGTGTAAGGACAGAGAATTGGAAGTAGAAGACAAGGCTTTTGTCAGGACCAATTAATGAGAGATACCTTCAAAAGGAGAACATGAAAAATGGATCCAATAGCTCTTAGATGGTGCAAAGAAGACTTATCAAATATTAACTGAAATTAGTGAAAAATTAGAAGACAGCACAAATGGCATAAAAATCTGTTTACTGAAATTATAGCAGAAAACTTTCCTTATATGGGAAAATAATTTAATATACAAGTAAGCAAGGCATATAGAACCCCAAATAGCCACAATCAGAAAAGAACAATACATCAAAATCCTGAAAGTCCAACACAAGAACAGAATCTTAAAACAGGTTAGAGAAAAACAATAAGTCACTTATAAAGGAAAACCCATTAGAATTACAGCAGACTTCTCAACATAAACCTTAAAGGCTGGGAGAACTTGTGGTAAAATATTTAAGCCCTAAAAGAAAACAGTTTCCAACCCTGGCTGACATATCGTGGAAAACTATCTTTCAAAATTGATGGAGAAATAAGATATTTTCATGATAAAGAGCACCTAAAAAAGTTCATAACTACAAAACCAGCAGTATGAAAAAATAAAGCAAGCAAGGAGATTTTAGAAAGAGACAATGAAGCTAACAATGACACAAGGTTTAATAGAATAAACACATCATGTAGGATGAACAGTTAAGTAGAAGGGAAAGATCAGCTACAGGAAAATAAGGCAATCCAGGAAGAAGCCAGTAGCTATTTATAATAACTCTCAGTGTGAATTGTTTCAATTCCAAATCAAAAGACACAGACCAATAGAATGGAACAAAAAACAAAATCCAGTGGTATACTGTATATAAGAAACACATTTAACCCCAAAAGAAATTTATTGACTAAAAATCAAAGAATGGAAAACAATATTCCATGCGACGGGAACACAAAAAAGCAGGTGTGGCTATCCTATATTCAAACAAAGTTAACATTAAGCTGGAAATGATCAAAAGAGGCCAAGATGGTCACTACATATTGGTTAAAGGAATAAACCATCAGGAAGAGATAATAATTGTTAACATATGTGCACCAAACAACAGCATATCAAACTTTGTAAAATAAGTACTACTGGACATAAAAGACCAGATAAAAGATTATACGTCATGTCTAAGTAGGCTTCAGGGTTGTAAAGATAGTTCAGCATACACAAGTCAGTAAATGTAATCCATCACATAAACAGAATAAAGGTCAAAACAGCATGATCATCTCAATAGATACAGAAAAAGCCTTTGACAAAACTCAACATTGTTTTATGATAAAAACATGGAAGAAAATAGGAATAGAAGGATCTTATCTCAATCTGGTAAAAGCCATTTGTGACAAACTACTGCCAACATCATATTAAATGGAAAAAACTGCAAGCTTTCACTCTAAAATCAGGAACAAAACAAGGATCTATCACCATTCCCATTCAACACAGTACTTGAAATATTAGCAAGAACAATTAGGAAAGAAAAAGAAATAAAAGAGAATGTGTAGAAAGAAAGAAGTCAAATTATCGTTACTTGCAGATGACATTATCTTCCACTGCAAGACCCCCTCGAAAATCTGAAAAAGATTCTTAGAGTTAACCAAATTCAGTGATGTAGCAGGATCCAAAAATCAACACAAGATGTCCATAGTGTTCCTGTACACTAATAATGAAACTGCTGTGTCTGAAGCTTACTGAGTAATGAAGACAAATGACTTTGTTAAGGGGCGGCTGGGGCAAGCAACACCAAGTGAATTGGGCAAGCAAACTCTGGGTTCTGCGGTTCTAACTCTTTCCCAACTCATCCCATATTTATTTACCAAGCAAACAAAGAATAATATAGGTTACTTGAGGACAGTGTTTTCTTAATACATTGTGCTCTTCTTGGGGGTGCATAATAAATCTTGAGAGAGGGCGATAAAGTGGGAGTGCAAGCTTTATTCAAGGACAGAGACCATCTGGAGACTTGAAGGGCATGCTTGCTTGCAAACCTCTTTCCTCTTGGCCTCTGCTATGGGAAAAGTCAGGGAGTTCTCAGAAGAACTCTTTTGTGGTCACACCACCACTGAGAAAGGAATTGGGGAAAGAATGCCATTCATAATAGCATCAAGGAACATTGGATAGCTAGGAATTAACCTAATTAAGGAAGGAAAGATGTCTACAACAAAAATTATAGTACTCTGAAAAAGAAAATCAAAAAGGACATGAGAAAATTCAAAGATATCCCCTATTCCTGGATAGAAGAACCAATATAGTCAAATTGGCCATATTTCCAAAGTTGATATACCGATTAAATGCAGTCCCAATCAAAATACCAACAGGATTCTTCACAGAACTGGAAAGAAAAACAATTCTAAAATTAGTATGGAACCAGAAGAGACCCAAAATAGTAAAAGCAATCTTGGGCAATAAGAGCAAAGTGGGAGTCATCACACTCCCAGATTTGAAGTTATATTACAGAGCTACAGTGATAAAAACAGCATGGTATAGGCACAAAAACAGAAATGAGAATCAATAAAATAGAATAGAGGATGCAGAAACAACCCAAGCACATTCAACTATTTTATCTTTGACAAAGGAGTCAAAAACATACAAAGGAGGAAAGATAGTCTCTTTAATGAAGAGTGTTGGGAAAACTGACTGTCCAGATGCAGAAGATTGAATCCAGACTGTATCTCTTACCACACACTAAACAAAAATGATGATGAATCTAAGAACTAAATGTTAAAATACAAACAACCTGTTGGCAGATAAAATTGCCAAAGCTTTTGAAGTCATAGGCATAGACAAGGACTTTCTGAAAGGAAGTCTGCTTACACAGGAAATAATAGTGAAAATCAATAAGTGGAATTATATCAAATTAAAAAGCCTCTACATAGTGAAAGAAAAAACCAACAGAATGAAAAGACAACTTACAGAATGGGAAAAAATTTTTGCCAGCTATTCCTCAAAGAACTAATATCTAGAATATATAAAGAACTAAAAAATATTAGACCCCCTCCAATAAAGAATCTAATCAAAAGATGGAGAAGTGAAATAGACACTTCATAGGTGAAGTACAAATGGCCAATAAATTCATGAAGAACTGCTCAGCATTGTTTGCCATTAGAGAAATGCAAATAAAAACAATGAGATTCCACCTTATCCCAGAAAGAATGCCCATCATCAAGAAATCAAATAATAAATGTTGGCGAGGCTGCAGGGAAAATGGAATCCTTCTATATTGTTGGTGGGAATATAAACTAGTATAACAACTATGGAAATCAGTATGGAGATTTCTCAAAAAATTAATACTAGAAATTCCATTTGGCCTAGGTATTTCCCTCTTCAGTATCTTCTTGAAAGAATTAAAGGTATCATATTACAGTGATACATGCAGAACGCTGTTTATAGCAGCACAATTCATAATAGCTAGATCTTAGAGGCAGGCTATATGTCTGTGAAGCGACAAATGGGTAAAGGAAATGTGGTATTTACGAAGGAGTACTACTCTGCCACAAAGAAAGATAAACTTGAGTCATTTGTAGGAAAATGGATACACCTTCAGACTATAAGGTTAAGTGAAATAAATCAGACCTACAAGCTTAAATATTACATGTTTATATTTTTTCTTATAGCAAAACCCAGATTATAAATAAAGAGCAAAATAAAGAAAATTATAAATAAGAGCAAAATTAAATAAGAAGTAGGGAGATAGATCTTTCTTAAATGGTAAGAGGATCAAGAGATGGAGAGAGGTGGGAGGGAGTGGAGTGAAAGGAGATGAAAAAAGGAATTGAGATGTGTATGTACGTGTACCAACACTACACAAGGAATGTAAACATTATCTACTGCAAACATGTACTACTTAAAAAAAAAACAAATTTCTAGTACCTTTTATCCATTATGTGTAGATAAAATAGACTTTTGTCCCTTTGTCACCAGTGTGATTAGCAAATAGGAAGTACAAAGAATAGTCCTCCATTTGGTACTTGGCTTAGCTTGGTTATGAGCAGAATTTGAACATGAATAGAAAAATATGTATTACATCTTTCTTCTGAAAAGTAATACTCATCACAATAATAGTGACCTGAATGCCCATCTACCATGAAATAGGCATGGTGCTGGCAGAATTTAATGCATTGGTACACTTGTTCTTACAACAATGGCATCTCCCTGTTTACTTATTCATAAATCGAGATTTGGTGTTCACATATTACCAAGGTTACATGTTCAGGTAGAGGACTAGCTGGGATTCAAATACAAGTTTCTCTGTTCCTCATGCTTATGTTTCTTTTACTGTGAATATACATCAAAGCTTACTGAAATATCTACGAAGACATGTGCTGCCCAGTGAGCCATGAGACAAGCAGGACCCCCATGCTATCGCCTAGAACAGTGAATTCCTAAGTAACATGCAGTGAGAGAATTTGGATATCAGGAATTCCAGCTGGGAGTGTGGCCAAACAGATGAGCTGCAGCCTCAGGGAAGCTGCATGCGAATTGGGATGTTTTGTCATATTTTAACAAGAAGTAGCAAAATCTCACACATGTAAATATACCATTTGACACATGCAAGAAGTCTGCTGTTGGATCAAAAGTTCTTCCCTGGGATCTTCAGGCATCTGTTTCCTAGCATCCCCTGGAAGTCGAAGTCCATTTTTCCATTCTGGTTCTTAAATCTGTAAGGCCATCCCTATGCCTCATCTAGCAGGCGTCTCTTTCCAAATGGAACATTAAACATATTTTCTCTCTTGTTGTCTCCTCATGCAGTCAGTCTCCTTCTGTTGCTAGCTTGAGGGGTTATCTCTTTTTAGTCACAATACTAGGAAGACATTTTTGTAGCCTTTTCATGGAGTTGTGCTGCATTTTTTCTCTTTTATCGAAGCAAGCCTAATAGAATCGTAACGCACAAACCCATCTTTCCCTCCTGAAGAAGCATTTCATGGCACATGAGACTATGTAGTGACTAGAATATTTTCTCAGCTCTGAGATGTGGCTATTCTGTGATGAGGCTTCATTTGTGTAGAAAATAACACGAATTACTTGATTCCTCTTCTCTCTGTCTCTAAGGTTCTCAAACTCAGCACTGTTGACTTTTTAAAGCAATGGCTGGAAAATTTGTTTTAGAGTGCTGTCCTGTGCATTATAGGACATTTGGCTGCATTCTGACCTCTAAACACTAGCTGTTCATAGCACCTCTAGGTGAGAACACCAACAATATTTCCAGATGTTGCCAAATGTGCCCTGGAGAGCAAAACAATCCCTAGTTGAAAAATCACTGTTCTCTTATCTACCTCCCTACATTTCAATAGTACTTTGATGGGTCAGGTTGCTTATTAAAATTATCAGTAATAGGCATGGTACTTAGGTGCTTTTGTGCATTTGTCTATGGAAGAAAATTTTCTACCACAGTTTCTTCAGAGAATAATCTTGAGTTTGTGTAAATTGTTAGATGTGTGCAATCCCTTTATCATCTGGAGTTAGATCAATCTCAGGTCTTGCACACCTAGTCTGGAACTTGCAGATGGAAAGCTAGAACGAGGGGAAGTCACCTAACTTTATGAAAATGAAAGCCTAGGAATACATTGCTTTTAGCTCCTAAACAATCCTGGCTTCTGGATTTCCACCGAAGGCAGTAGTAAGTGCTTCTTTTAATTGCTCTCTACTTTGCATAATGACAGAGGGTCAGAACAATAGAGGCAGGTCCAGTCTGCAGAGAGGCAGTTTACAGATTAGTTGTACTGATGCCAGACAAATAGACAGGTCCAGTTTCTCTTGAGGACTGACGTGAATGGTAGTTCCCTTCCCTCTCTCAGTGGGATTAAAAAAAATACATTAAGGCAAATCATCTGTTTCAGTCTATGGGGCTTTCTGAGCGGATGCTGAATTTTAGGCCCCATATATATACTAACTCACTGAACTCCAAGTAGTAGTCCTCAAGGCTTGAACAAGAAAAAACTTCTGGATGCAAGTGGGCTTGTATGCCATTTTAGCAGAGAAAAGCCTTTATTCTCACTGAATGGTCAAGTTCCTCCTCCTCAAAGTTACTCTTTACTGAATCACAGTTCTATTTCATACTTTTTCCACTGTGTTTTGCATAATTATTTGCCTGTCTGTGTCTTTGTGAGAGCTGGGATGATGGTGAATTCAAATTTATAGTCTCAGTGTCTAGCAAAGGTGTTGGCATGGATTGCAGGACTTTTCTGCTACATTTCATGATAGGGAACAATAAAGCCTTTCTAAAATTCTTTCCTCTTTGAAATCCATGTCACTCCTTTCCTCTCTCATTATTCTTTCCTTTTTTTTGTTTCTTTAGTCATTCCTACTCCATAAAACTCTTACTCACATTCCTTAGAGATTGTCCATCTTGCAACGTTTTTTTCTAGATGATCCAATTATTCCTTATTTATTTAACTGTAGATATTGTTGATTCTCAAGTCTACCATCATCTGTCCATCCTACTTTCCCCTCAAACTTTAGACTTGTGAAAGTTTGCTGGATATGCTTTCTTAAATTTCCAAAAAAATTTCAAACTTTGGTGGGTCATCATCTCTCCCTCACCATAGTTATACTTCTTTGTTTATTATTCTACATGTCAATGAGTGACCCTATCATCTTCTTAGACATTCAGTCAGAAAACATGGGGGTCATTACTATCAACCAGTGTGCCTACAAATAAATGGCTTATTAAAAAAGACCTGAATGTATGCTAAAGAAGGGGTGGAAGATCACTGTGGGTCCCTAAGTAGCTTAAGGATGAGGGCTTGTTGCCACAAAAACCAACCCTTTGCATTAGAACAGTTGAATTTTCAGCCCCACCCCTGAATTCTGGGGAGGGAAGAGAGGTTGAAGATTGAGGCAATGGCTTCATCAGTCATACTGATAGAATGAAGCCTGGATTAAAGGTCTCAACAGTGAGGTGAGACAGTTTCCCATTGGGCAGATATATTGGTGTACTACTGAGAGCACACTGACTGCAGAGAACAGAGCTCCTGTGCTTGGGACCCTTCCAGACCTTGCCCTGTGAAACTGTTCATCTGGTTATTGATTTATATCTTTTATAATGAAAAATTAGCAGTAAGGTTTTCCTAAGTTTTGCAAGTTGTTCTAGCAAATTATTGAACCTGAAAGAAAGTGTGCATCTGATCAAATTGTAGGACAACGAGCTGATATTAGGAAATTGTTGGAAATCATAAGCCCATCCAGATTTGAGAGAGGGGACATAGGAATATCAATGCTTTAGGATCGTGTTCTTGAAACCACCACCTTAAATACCTTATGAAACAGAATGACTAGACTTAAACACACTTATTTATTAATGTGTATTTTCTTTGTTACATGTCCTTTCTGTATTATTTACTTGGTTAGTGGAGGGTTAAGATGAGGGCATGCTCCTCATATTTTTCTTTAGGTTCAGAGATAATTATTAATCAGTACAAAAAAGGATACTATAATTGATTACAGATTGCATACTTATTAAATGTTACATCATTTGCCTACATATCTTCTTTAATTGTATGAACAGTTGTCTAACATAAGTGCTGCTTTCATCATATAGATGAGGGCTCATACAGCTGGTAAATATGGTGCAGCCTAGGTTTAAACTCCAGCAACTCTGATTCCAAGGTTGGTTCAGTTGTCTTTCCTTAAAATACCAACTAACTCCATCTCTGTGCCTGTTTATAAAACAACTTCATGCATAATGGTTGGCCATTGGTTATCCAGATGTTTTAGTGTCAGTGAGATTATTAAAAGGGATGAAGAAAATCCTCAATAAGATTTTGGCAAATAAAATGCAACATTATCATCAAAAGGAGCGTGCATCATGACTAAGTAGGTTTCATCTCAGGGTTGCAAGGATGGTTCAACATACACAAATAATGAGCATAATATACCACATAAACAGAAGCAAGGACAAAAAGCACATAATTATACCAATAGGTGCAAAAAAGCTTTTGACAAAGTCTAGCACCCCTTTATGGTAAAAATCCTGACGAAAATAGGTAAAGAAGAACCTTATATAGTTTGAGAAGGACTTGGACTTGATAACAGGAATTTATGACAAACCTACGGCCAAATTCATATTAAATGAGGAAAAACTGAAAGCTTTCCCTCTAAAATCAGGAACAAGACAAGGATGCCCACTATCACCACTTCTGTTCAACATAGTCCTTGAAACATTAGCTAGAACAGTCAAGCAAGAGAAAGAAATACAAGGGATATGTACAGAAAAGGAAGAAGTTAAATTATCATTGTTTGCAGATGACATGATACTCTGCATAGAAGACCCAAAGAATTCCACCAAAAGACTCTTAGAATTATTAATCAATAGCAGCAATATAGCAGGATATAAAATCAACACATGAAAATCAATAGCATTCACATACACAATAATGGGGTCACTGAAAAAGAAATTAAGAAAACAATACTATTCACAATAGCATTGAGAAAAATTAAATGCCTAGGAATTAACCTAATAAAAGAAATGAAAAACCTCTACAACAAAAAAACTACAGTATTTTGAAAAGGATATCAAAGAGGACATCAGAAAATGGAATGATATCCCGTGTTGTTGGATAGGCAGAACTAATATTGTCAAAATGACCATACTCCCAAAATGGATGTATAAATTTAATGCAATCTCTATCAAAATACAAACAGCATTCTTCACAAAACTGGAGAAGACAGTCCTAAAATTCATGTAGAACCAGAAGAGACCCAGAATCGCAAAAGTAATCCTGAGAGACAAGAGCAAGACAGGAAACATTACAATACTTGACTTGAAGTTATATTATAAATGTGCAGTGATAACAACAGCATGGTACTAGCACAAAAACAGACACGAGGAACAATGGAAAAGAATAGAGGATGTAGAAACATTCCCAGACACATTCAGCTGTTTGATCTTCAAGAAAATGTCCAGATATCTATGCCAGAGGAAAGATAATGGTGCTGGAAATCCTGACTATCTATTTGCAGAAGATTGACGCTAGACCCATATCTCTTATTGAGCACTAACCTAAGTCAAAATGGATGAAAGATCTAAACACTGAAAACAGGAACAACCTATTGGAAGATAAAACAAGTAAAACTCTTGAAATCATAGGACTTTCTGAATAGAACACCAACTGTACAAGAAATAACAGCAGGAATCAACAAATGGGATGGAACCAAAGTAAAAAGTTTCTGCATAGCAAAGAAAACAATCAACAGTAAAGAGACCACCTATGAAATGGGAATGGACACTTGTCAGAAGAAGTACAAATGCCAATAAACATATGAGAAAATGTTCAGAATCTCTGGCCATTAGAGAAATGTGAATTAAAACAACACTTAGCTTTCATCTTACAACAGAAAGATGGCTGTCATCAAGAAATCAGTAAGAAATGTTGGCATGACTGCAGTGGAAAAGGAACCTTCTACATTGTTGGCGGGAGTGTAAAATAGTACAGCCATTATGGAAACTGGAAAAAGACTAAAAATAGCTTATGAAAAATATGAAAAAAACTAAAAATAGAATTTTTGTTCAACTCAGCTTTTCTCCTTCCAAATGTCTTCCCCCAAAAGTTAAATACATCATATTATTGTAGTACTTGCATACCAATGTTTATAGCAGTACAGTTCCTAATAGCTAAATCTTGTATGCAGCCTGTGTGTCCATAAATAGATGAATGGCTAAAAAAATGTGGGGTTTTTTTTTGTTTGTTTGTTTTGGTGTTGGGGTTCAAACTCAGGGCCTTGTGCTTGCTAGGCAAGCACTCTAACCACTGAGCTAAATCCCCAGCCCCAAAATGTGGTTTTTATACATAATGGAATAGTACTTGATATCTTTGTAAGAAAATGAATACAGCTGGAAAACATAATGTTAAGTGAAGTAAATCAGAAACATGATCTTAAATACCATATGATTTTTCTCATTAGAGTAATGATGAGCTCAAATAAAGAGCAAAATAAAAGACTGCTAAAAGGAAACAAGGAAATAGATCTTTTGCAAACAGGAAGGGGTTCAGGAGGCTGAGGCGGGGAAGGGAAGAGGACATAAGATTTAAGATGTGTCATGTACATGTACCAAATAGCTGCAATGAATGTAAACATTATATGTTGTAAACATGAACTATAACAAACATGAACTATAACAACAACAACAACAACAACAATAATAATGAAAATGGGGAATGAGGATCTAGGGATGGAAGGACAAGGGTGGGTGAGGAGGGGAAGGGGAATAAAAAAGAATTAACATACATTATGTAGAGGTACCTACCCCCAAGATAAACATAAACTTCATGTACTGCAAACGTGTACTAATAAAAAATTTTTTTCTAGAAAGGAATACAGTCCTTTTCATCTACTTCTTCCTCTGAGTTAGTCTTAATAAGAATTAGTTTTCCAAGTTTTTTCAAAGGTAAAGCTAATGAACAATGAATATGGAGATACCACCTATCTTCTTCCTTTCCAATGTGTATCAGTTGCCTTTCTAGAATCAGTGGTTTGCAAGAGAGCAGATTTAATGTAGGACAAGTACACATTTCAACATTCACATACACAAGCCAAATGCAGGAAGAGTATAGAACATCTGTCTTTGCAGTTGAGACCTGAAAGCTTCAATCAAGGGCAGGGAGGCCACAGCAATGTCTGGTGTACATCCGTGTCTGCACTAAAAGGCTGAAGAAATCTGTACTAGAACCAGGATATGATGCTCACAGAGGAGGTGAAGACCAGCGCTCCCCTGAAGCAAACAGCAGCCATCCCCCATGACAGCAAGGCCCCGAGCTTCTTCTGCGACAAGAATAGCTGAGTTCCCTTCAGGAGAACTAGCCACAGCAGAGCTTCTTCTGGGAAACAGCTGGCCCCTATCTTCTGCTCCTGTTCTCCTTTATGTTTTGTCGGCAGCAATCCTCAGGTAGATCTTCTGTGCCCAGAACCACATGAACTCAGTTTGGCTGGGTGTCCCTGCTCAATCTGACCACAATAATAAGTCCACCACACAGTGTGATAGGATAAAAAAATGAAAAGAATTAGTGGTTAGCTTCTAATCCTTTCAGGTAGCAGCCAAAAAGGAACTGTCCTTCTATTACAAGTAGCTTGGATTAAATTCAGGCTCTGTTATACTGGGGGAGTGGTGGGAGAAAGAGAGATTCAGTGGACTTTCTCTTCATAAAATTCACTAAATATTATCGCAGCTTTTTTCAGAAGAGCAGAATGCAGTGGCTAGGCTGATTGATTATATTAAATGTAATTAGAGATTCAGGAGCTGGGTCACTTGGGCACAAATATTTTTTCAAAAATATGTTTAAATATATATATGTATATTTTTAAATAAGCTAAGCAAACCCTTCCATTTCAAAAATAGTATTGTCCCCTAAACCCAAATTGGTCTATTATAATCAGTGGCACTGAGCCGCTTTCTATCTAAAGCTTATAGATTTCAATTACTTCAGGGGACAATCTGGTAACTACAGATAGAAATTCTTACCTTGAAGGGGCATTCAGTAAGAATTACAGACTGCATGGAGGATGGTCTAGAGGGTCTCTACCAATACACTTTCCCTCTCCAAATTATGGGGCACACATACAGTCAGTGTGCATATGTCAGTAGGTATTTCAATGAGCAAATATTAAAAAGTGCAAGCATTTTGTATTTAGGTAGTCTTATCTGTGATTATGGAGCACTTTGTATAAATGCACACACTAGGGCACTTAACCACTTAAATTGTGGTTAAGTGTTTGTGGCTAAGTGTGGTTAAGTGATTGTTACGTATCTCTAACTTGTTTTTTAGATCCTAAACTTTTAGAACACTTAGCAGTAGTAGTAGTAGTAGTAGTAGTAGTAGTAGTAGTAGTAGTAGTAGTAGTGGAAGAAGTGGTAATGATATTAAAATAATAGTAGCTATGAGAGGAATTAGCTTACTAATTCTCCTCTTATCAAATAATTGCAATTATCAAGAACAAAATTAATAGTGGACAATGTGCTATGCACTGCCCTGTCTATGCTCAATCACTAATTTTGTCCATATAGCTAATCTACCAAGATCAATATTATCCCAGCAGTTAAGGAAATTCAAGGATAATGGTGATTCTAGTGCACAGAAATTGGGATGGGCATAGGAGAGTCTGTTTGTGGGAAATTATAGCCCTCCAGTTAAAAATACTCAGACCTGATTAACTGTACTTGTAAGTTAAGAATTTAAGTGATCAAGTTTAGAGTCAAGAGGTATAAATAAAAAGCAGTGTGTAGCTTAAAGTGTATGACCATTAGAGTCAGAAACACTTGATTTTAAGCTTTCCTTTGAAGAGCTGGAATAAAACCAATGTGTAAAAGAGGACAAGATTAGAACGTATAGAATTTTTAAAAATTTTATTTTATTAGTATATGTCTGTAGTACATAATGTTTATATTCCTTGTGAGAAATTGTACCACATTTTAACTCATTTTTTTCATCCTCTTTCCCTTTATCCCTCCCCCTCCACCCATCTCTTGATCCCCTTACTTTTTTCTTTTCTTGCGTGTTTGTAGTACACGATGTCCATATTCCTTGTATGGAGTTGGTACATGTACATAATATATCTCAATTCCTGTTTTTATCCCCTATCCCTCCCCTTTCTTCCTCTGTCCTTCTTGGTTGAAAAGATTGGTATGCTTGCCATTCTAGCTGGTACCAATAATTAGTATGATAAGAATTTTGAAAAGTTGAACCTGGTGTGATGGCACATGACTAATCCTAGCACCCTGGGAGGCTGGGGCAGGAGAATTGCAAGATCAAACCCAGCCTGGGTAGTTTAGTGACTTAGCAAGGCCCTAACTCAAAAAATTACAAAAAATTTTTAAAGGGGTGGGGATGTAGCTCAGTCTTTGTAGGTTCAATTCTTAGTCCTAGCAAAATAAAAAAAATCTTAAAAGGTTTTCTAGGAATAAAGATGCAATGGAACTTGGAACACAAGGTCTAAGGACTCCATTGTGTGAGGCCTCTCTATTTCTAGGTTGGTAAGAAGAGACAAAAATAGAGAGTAAAGAATGAGGAAAGAAGTGGGAAGAAAAGCAGAACAGGGACTGATTATAGAAGTCCATCTCTTGGGTCATGGCTATCAAGCTTGAGGAAGAAGCAGGCCGATTGGGTTGTTACGAATGCATTCATCTCTGAGAGGGCAGACCACTGTGATAACATTGAGACCACATTTCCTGCAGAACTCAACGAGGTAAAGGACTAGGATCCCTGAGAACTAGAGCACAGCAACATTAATAGACAAGTGAAATAACACAAAGAGTAAATGGTGAAGATAGAATTTGAGTGCAGGTTTGTTTGGATCCAGGTTCAGAGGATTTAGTACTTCTGAAGCAAGCACCAAATGGTGAGAGACGTAGAAATGAATGAATAGCAATTGAGATCAGCAACTATTATGTAATAGTTTGCAAATCCCTTTTGAGATTTTTATGCACCTTTGAGAAGGCGCAGGATTGAGTGAGAAGAGATGTTACAGATCAATAAATTGATATGTCTTATAACTCTTGGATCGTCCTCTACCCCAGTGTCAATGTCTGCAAGCTCAGTAAATACTTGTTCATGGGTCACATTTATGTAACCATACTTTGAAAAGATGAGAGTAAGTCAGCACTAAGTTTTCTATACCTTTTAGAGTTAAATAGAAATGAAAGGATCTTTTTAGCTCCTCAAAATTGATTATGTAAAACAAATGTTTAAGATCAAAAGCTTAAGTGAAAAAATAAAGCAATTTTTAAGACAAAGGGGACAGATAGCTAAATTGAGCCACTTAATGTTTTCAATGTATATACACAAGATCAAAAAGTATAGCTAAATCACACATGTAAATAACAATGGATGAATTTTATTGCCAAACAATCAAATCTCTCAGTATTCTTTTTCTATACAAGAAAATTTATAGTCTTACCTTTTTTTTGAAAAAATATTTTAATTTACAAATAACAATTGTATGTATTTTTGATATACAACATATTGTTTTCATATGTATATGTTTGCATTTTGAAGGACTGAATGAAGCCAATTAGCATATATATTACCACACATGCTTTGTTGTTGCGAGACCCCTGAAAATTTACTCTTTTAGCAATTTTAAGTACACAATATATTGTTGTTTACTATAGTCACCATATTGTACAATAGATCTCTTAAATTTATTTCTCCTGTCTCATGGAAATTTTGTACTCTTTGATTAGTTCTTTTTTTTCTCAGAAAAAATATATTGTCAGATTAAGTCTTTATTGTTAGCACGCAGAATTTTCATGATTGTCTAATTTTGTTTATAAAAATGCCCAATAAGAGGTAATGCCTGAGCTTGCCGATCTATTTCATTTATATGATGTGGTCTGGCAGGTAAAATAGTGAAGGTATAAACTTCTGCAGTTTACTGATAAATAGCTACGGTTAATATTTATTGAGTACTTGTGTGTCCTCAGAAACCATGCTCATTCTTTTGCTCCAGTTCTGGGGATCGAATTTAAGGCCTCAGACCTGCTAGGCAAGTGCTCTACCACTGAGCTGCATTCCTGGCATTGAACTCGTTCTTTAAAAGGATTGTCTACTTCAGTTAATTTTGTGAGTGAAATATGAGAAAACTTATATGTAGAAAGATTGTTTAATTTCCAAGAGTCAAATAATTTAGAAGTAGGTGGGCTAAGATTCCAAGCAGCAAGAGTCCATATTCTTAACCAATGATGCATTCCTCATTTTCTTACCAAATTGAAGACAAATGGTCAGTGTAGGCCTTCACACTCACAAGTTGTTAGACCAGCATAAATTTAACATTGACCAAAATCTAGTATTTCTTAAACTGGCATCTATGATATTAATATTCTCCCCATTATGTTCCAACAGTGGAAAACATTTACTAATGAACTTATGTTATCAATAACAGCTTTGTAACAGATTTTCATTATTTTAATAATAACAGCAACATTAAAGGACAAGCTAGTAACATTTAACTCATACTAAGTACTTATGTATGCCACAAATATCTGTGCTTTGGTTTTTCTTTAGGTGTTCACTACTCCAGCCAGTCCAAGTATTTAGTAATGTGCTTGGCCCTTTTCTGTCCCTATCACACCACCTTGACCGAAGATAAAATAAAGTACGTGACTCAAGCTCACCTAACCAATGTTCGTCTCCTAGGAATTTGAATCTTGAGCACACAGGCAGAGGTAATTGGAGTTGCCTTATTCAAATCAACTATAGAGCTGGTCAATGACTTCCCCTCTCTTAGATTCCAGAGCTAGTCCACTTCTGACTTTCCAGTGACTTGATTAACTATTTTTGGAGCCTGTAAATTTCCCTCAGCCCTTCCAGTAAATTTATGATTGTTTTATTTTGTTTTGTACAATTTTGTAGTCAGACTTATTTGGTTACAAATAAATCATATTTATAAATCAGAATTTTGTAGTCAGATTTATTTGGTTACAGATTTATTTGGTACAATGAATACAATTCTTGCTCAGAACTTGTGGTTGGAATCATGATCTCAGAGTTCAAAAGACAAGACTAAAGCTCCAAACGCTAATTGGAAAGGTAGACCTAGATTTATCAGATTCTAATGCAAAAATATTATCCAATGTCCAGATGGTGAAAGATTCCTGACTTTACTTAAGAGCTAAAAAGTTAGTCTCACTTAGTGTCATGGACATTCGCTGAAGATATGAGGCCTCTGGTTGAAGATAAAGGATATTCTTACAGCAAAAACAATAAGCAGAACTTCCCATTTCTTTGTGTTGTTTCCCTCTGTACTGTGCCAAGTTTAAGGGAGTTAACTCAAAAGGTCCATGATTAATCTGTTCATGTATAGCACAGTGTATTACAGAAGAGGAACGCTGGGTTCTGGGATTTGCCACATTCATAGTAAGTGGAGGCAAGCCTGCTCTCTTTTATGAATGGGACAAGGTCAGGGAGAGACATTAATGCTTTAAGGTTGCTTTCTACGAGCACTGAGCTGAAAAATGGTTCAGAGGAAGATGTGTCAAGGCCTTCTAATCTTAGCATAGCCTACAAAATTTATAGAGATACTCAAGGCCCAGGACAGATTGCTTCTCCCAACATTTACTGTGCTTTATTGCTTTTGAAACACTGAGGTGGCCATGTTAGTATTTGCTATGGTTTGTCCTTTCTGAAATTCATGGTGGTGTTTCTCATTGGGGAAGGTGATATTAAAAGGGTAGACACTTAATTCAACTATGGTGTTTGGAAGTAGAAAATGTGGGAAGTGATTAAATTTACATAAGGTCACCAGGGTGGAGCCCCCATGGTTGAAAATTGGTGGCTTTATGGGGGGGGGGAGAGAGAGACAGAGACAGAGAGAGAGAGAGAAAGAGAGAAAGATAAAGGGCCCAGAACACATGTATGTACTTGCCCAACCTCTTGCCATATGATACCTTGTGCGTTTTTGGGTCTTTCCCAGAAAGCTACCACAGATGTGGCTCACTGATCTTAGACAAGAACCATGAGCCAAAAGAACCCTCTCTTTTATCTAAGTTAATCTGCCTGTGGTATGGTGATATTAGCAAAAGAAAATGGACTAATATATTGCAATAAATAATAAGATAAATCTCATACTCCTTCCTATGCCCCACTTCTATTTGTCAGAAGCAAGTTGAGTTAGATAAGGGACAGGCCTAACTACTAGAAACACCTCTTAGGAACAGCACTTCTTCCTGCTTAGGAATAGTTCTGGACCTTTTCAGGCCAGTTGACAGCAGAGAGTTGGTGGAAAGTGCAAGGAGTACAACTCGTAAAACTCTGGAATTATAATTGGTTTAATACGATTTGACATCTTATATTTTAATGACTTGGATGGAAACATCATGGGTCCTAAGTCAAAGTGATGTATAGTCACATGTAATTGTGCAGATATTGAAAAGTTCATGCATAATCAGTATCAATGTCAATATTTATAGATATTTATTGAGCATCTGCTTTGGTCCAGGTACTTTCTTGGGTGTTATGAATCAAGATATTTGCCTCTTGTGTCTGAAGGCCTTCACTTCCAGTGATATTTATCACTTCTATGGGTATTTGTAGGGGATTTAACTAAGGTTTGCAGAGCTTTTTATAAGACAGATTCTTTCATGAACGTTATCTTGTGTGATCCTCCAAACAATGGACGTATCAGTATTACAAACATTAGTAGTCTAAAAATAAGGATGCCAATGCTTACACAGATTGATTTGCCAAAGATTGTATTTCTATGAGTGACACTCACAAAATACTTAAGAGATCTCATTTTTTTCATTCGGTTGTAAATCTTTTATTGACATCTATGCTCTGTGTGCTGAGCTGGGTTCTGAGTATTCAGAGGGGTTTGATATTTGAGGGTCCTGTGTTCCAACTATATTAGCTATTAGCTTTGTGACCTCAGGGAATACCGTGAAAGCCTGGACATGGGGATGCTACAGGCTTAAATTGCTGCAGCATAAATTACATGGGAGAATGATTTGCCCTCTTGTTTAGTCCGTATGGAGTGTTTTTCTTTTCTTCTTCACCTGCTTAATTTTCTGTCCTTCAGCTTCCAATTCATGATCTTCATCTACCCTTTCCCATCCTCAGATTGCCTCCAGGAATTTCTGCGTTGTGGTGTATATCACTGTTAGAATTATACACTTATTTGTGTGCATAGTTGCTAAATATAAAGATTTCTAATTAGATTGGCTACTGTCTCTACTTCAGTTGACCATGTTGTATTCAACATGTAGTGAAGATTTTGGCACACACGAGGCACCAACAATTTGTTTGAATGAATTAATGAATAACCGGGAAAGTACCCTCAATCTGAGATATACAGTGACACCTCAGTTGTTGTTATGGCTTATGTCTAGGTGCCCCACTAAAGCCTCATGTGGTCATAAATGGGGTATTTTGGAGGTGGCTCTCTAGGGTGTATGATGCTGGGATTAAGTGCATGATGTTGGGATTAAGAGTGCCCCACCCTGGGTGTGAGTGCTACTCGAGAAGCCTGCATGCAACATAAGGGGCAGAAAGAAGGCTTGCTGCTGCTGCTGCTTCTGGTACTGCTGCTGCTGCCTTCTCCTCTACGATACCAGTCTGCCAGGCCACCCTGCCTTGGAGCCAGCCACTTATGGACTGAAATTTTTATAAACCGTGAGCCAAAATAAACCTTTCCTCCTTCAAACTTGGGTGTTAGGTATTTTGTCCCAGCAAGGAGAAAAGTAACTAAGACACTTGTCGAACTCAGTTCATTTGAACTTTGTGTTTGAATACCGAAAAGTTTGAGAACTGAATATATTTTTCCCTTAAGAAATAATGGAAAACTAAATAATTAGTTCTGAGGCCCAATAATTCCACTTATAAATTCATTTTTCCAGGACTTTAACGAACTTTGCGATGGGTCTTTCTTTATTGTGGTCCTCACGGTTTTCCTCTTAGCTTTACTGCTGGTATCACTAACTGTTTTTGGAGCCATGGTTACGATATTTTACACAAATAGAGCACAAAAAGAAAAAAGCACCAAGTTGAATGTCTTAATGCACTAACATAAGCACTGCATGTTGTCTGGGCGAGAGCGGTGCTTAGACCGAAGCGCCACCTCTGCATCCGTGGTGGGGTGCAATGCGTGACTCACTCTCAACAGGGCAGGTTTCTTCAAGTCAGATTTTTGGTTCGATTATTGAGCAAACTTAGGAACACCGAGCAAGTTTTTTTCAGACTTGGATGAATAGTGCTTTTTGAGTAGCGGAAATTTCGAGCTTGGAGCCATTCGACAGCCAAGGTATCACTATAGTACCTATTTAATTTGCATATTATGATAGGTTTTATTAAGTCTGTTTTTCAAAACAGAGAAACTAGACTCTTAGAACCTAATGGCATTACCCTGCAGTCCCAACGCTCACAGCTGGCAGAACTGGAATTAAAACCCAGTACAACACGCACTCAGGCCTGCGTTTCTAACAATGCAGTACCTCGAGAGATACTTTTCATGTCTTTAGGAGATAATTTTCCTCTAAGCAAACTTCTTTTCTTTGAATTTATAACCTACAAGCAACTTGCATGGACCTATAGGTTGTCATTTTCATGGATGTGTAGCTTGATCCCCCACCTTGAATTTCCATTCCTCCTATTTCTAGCTAAAAGCCCAAGCAACACACAGCAGGAGATGACCGGGAAGGAGAGCTGGCAGGGGAAGAATCCGTAATTAAGCAAGCAAGCAAAACCAGACAGTATCCTTGGGCAGCACCACCTAGACTGTCCTTCCAGCCAATGCAAATGTGACCTTCCAGAGGGCTGGGCATGTGGGTGTTAGGGGCTCAAGCTGACACAGCAGAAATCACTTGGGGGCGAAGTGAGGAAGACTGCAGAGAGAGGACTTTGTTATGTGGACTGTTGTTCCCTGGGCAGAGAGACTGCAGGCTTGGTCTTCAAAGGCCTGATGCTATTTTGTGTGTTCAGAAGCAATTTGGAAAATGCTGCCATGTCAACTTTTTTTCCTTGCTCTTAGGGGTACTCAGTGGTTGCTCATAAATAATCCCTTAGGAGACTGAAAGTTACAGTAAGGTGTTCACTGCCCTGGGTTTAACTTCAAATATATAGGAACCAGAGTTTTTAATTAACTTCATTTTTAAAAATTTGTTTTTTAAATTTATAAAAGAAATGCACACTCATTATAGAAAAACTTGAAATTATAGACAAGTATCAAGCAAATAAAAATTATCAATAACCAGACTTTATCTATAACTCACTCTAGGTGTCTCAAGAAATATTTTCAAATATTTCTTTGTTTACTAAAACGTATTTTTAAGGGAGGTTGAGCATTCGAAGCGCTATGTATCTTATAAGGCACCAGCACCCTAAAACTCATTATTGCTTCTGACTTCAATACATAAAATAAAATTTTGGTGACTATAAGTGCTGTGAATATCTCCCCCCGATTTCATGAGTTCTTACATAGGGTTTTAGGTTTATTTGATTTTTACTTTCCTGGATTAACTGACTAAGTCCTTTGCAGGACTCATTGAATAATTATTCCGCTCAAAAAACTCTAAAACCAACATTCCATAAGAATGTTATCTACTGATGGCAAGATCTACAAGTGAATCCCTAAATGCTCATGAAAGAATGAGTCTGTGATAGAATGTGCTGATGAATGAAGAATGGATGGATGGATTAAAGTAAGTTCTGTTGGGGTTTTTCGTGGCTTTACCTTGACTTTAATTTCTTTTACATAATTTGCTAGGTAGGTATGGAGTACTTTGACAGAGGTCCTCCACTTGGGTGTAATTTGCTTCCTGGAACACAGTTTATAATATGCCATTTTGTGGGGGCATTGGCCGGAAGTATGTATGAGATGGACACGCAGAAGTAAAGGACTTTCGGAGCCACATGCCCAAAGCCTCCCTGTATGCACAGTTAGAGATGAAATGATAGCCTACAGGACCCAAGTCCAAGTAGGAGTCAAATGTGCTGCCTTAAGGAATGAATGCTCTGGCCCCATCCTCCCCCTGCTCCTTTACCATTCAAGTTAGTCCCCGAGTCAGTCATTTAACAGACCACCCTGACCTTACCCTGTCCTTCCTCTCCCCTGATGTGAGTTCCTGCACTGACTGATCCCTTTGTCCTTTATCCTTGCATCCTGGCTCTACCAATAAAAAGCCACAGAGGCAGTTTGGGGCTGTTGTTTGAAACTTTCTCACGCTGTGGGGTCTTAGTTAAGGGCAGTGCCTCTGGGCTGTCTTGGAGTATGGATTGAACACTGACTCTGAGTATCCTTTGAGTAATCTTTCATCCTTTTGTGCCATGCTGTGGTCATGTACTGCGACACCATTTGACCTTTTTGATTGTCACAACTGGGAAGATGGGTGTGCTGTGACATCTAGCATGTAAAGTGAGGGGTACTGCTAAACCGCTTATGGTGCACATGGTATCCCATCACAACAAAGAACTGTCAAACTGCCAATTAGTGAATGTCATCAGTGGCTAGCCGGAGAAACCCTGGTGTGGTGTAAAGGTAGGTCTGTTTTATCAGTCTCATAGGGAGACGTTGGAAAGTAGAGAAGAGTCTCATTGTGCAAAGTGAATACCTACAGGTCACACATGGAGGGATCCTTTGTGCAGATAAGTAAGATTATAAAAGTGACAATAAACCAATGCCATCTCATCTATTAAGAAAAAAAACCATCTTTTTTTCTTGGCACAGATGGTCTTAGACCTGTAAATCTGCCATTCTCTCAGTAATCACATGAAGAAAGGGGATGATTTAAAGCAGTTATAAGGTTTATCTTGCAGAAGGAAAGTGTGGGTGTCTGAAGAAGAATAGTAAACATAAATTCTGTTTTACATCTGAGAAGCAAAGCCATTTAGAGTGTAACACAGCTTCCATCTAGCTATGGCTGTAAGGAAGGTGTAAGATATGGTCAATGATTTTAAATGATTGATGAGGATTTCTGTAAAAGAAATACAAAGGCCTGGCTAGAGACAGGACTTTCTGATGTGCCATAATAGAATTTTATACTGTTTTTCTCACAGTCAAATAAAGTTCAGTAGTAGAGATAGATTGTTACCTTGTATTAGTATTTCCTAAGCTGCCTGTCAGAATGCTTTTATTCAAAGAGACGGATTTATATTTCACAAGAAATGATTTCTAAAACTCTTCCATTAATAATTTTTCATTGAGAGAAAAGCTAGATTCAGTCATCCTACCCATAGATTGGGAGATTAGCCCAGAATGAGTTGAGTACATGAAATACATTTTGATATTTAAGTAGGAAATAGTATTTTAATGCTGTGAAGAAGAACATAGAAAAATGACTGATTTCTTTACATAAATTTCTACTTACAGTTTCCTTTAGTTTTTCTGTGGCCCTGAAATCAGCTGATTGAGAATATCTCTAAGAATTCATGTTGCCAAAGCATTTAACTGTCGATGCAGTGTTCTTTATCCATGCAGGCTTACACCCCGCCCCCCAAGTGTATCCATGTAAACTCATACCTGGGGCAAAAACTGCTAAGTAGGAAGAAATAATATAATGTTTTCTCAGCACAACTTTTTTTCTTCCTTCTTCTCTTTCTCTTTATTAACCATTTCTTCCACAACAAACCTGTACGGAGTGCCTACCGTCTTCTGGTTTTTGAGCTAAGAACAAATAACAGAAACTAGCCTGAGTCCTTGTGTTGGGAACTGTCCAAGGTTCTGGACAGACATACTTGGTACAGTCACAGGAAGAGTTTTTGTGTGAAGAATGACCTAGTTGAAAAAGGAACAGATCAGAAACTGGGACCTTGGTTTTTATCCAGTATAATGGCTCACTGGTGGTGGAATCTTGACTACATCCTTTATCTCTTTTTACTCCATCTGACTAGGGATGGAAATGGAACTTCAGAGTGCTGTAATATCTTCTATGGGTTCTATACTTTCTGTCTCAAGTTTTAAAGTAGGCTCTTTATTGAACTCTCCTCAGACTGTCTACATTTCTAAGTGCCATATGTTTTTATTGAACATCTACTCTTTGCCAGTAAAACAAGTACCATGCAAATTTTCTGTCAATATTCTAATAAGAATAATTTCTTCATTACAGTATGTCATTTTACCAAAGTTTGCAAAATCCATGACATGTCTCCAAATTTCAGCTCACAACAGAAGTGATATCACATTTTAAGGCTAACTGGGGAAATACACAGTGAGGTTTAGGGAGTAGATCGGGATTTAATTATGGTAAAGATGATGATGATGATGACTACAATCATGATGGAGGTTAAAAATCTTTAACATTTATAGAGCATATAGTGAACTGAAGTGTGTTACATGGCATATCTCATTTACTTTTCACCTGCTATGGTAGGGAGAGCAAACCTATGACAGATAGGCAGGTAGTATTATTATTCCCATTTTTTGGATAGGGTCTCACAAACTCCTCTCTATACTTGTGTTCATGTCACTGTTTCCCTGTGCCCAATTAAAGTCCTACTCTTATCAAGTGCCAAATATGTTTCTGTCAGTCTTTCACTGACGCTTTTCTTCAGTCTGTGGGTATTGTCTTCCTACGGCCTCTGTGGGTGAAGTGGGAAGATGCCCCTGGTAAGTAGACTGGCCAGGAAACAAACTGGAATGTCTTAGGGACACCCACATAATAGGAGGCTCTGTAGGCCTGTGGCTAAAACTACCAATTTCGAATAGGGCTTCTTGGGTAGTCTCGGGCGGGTCGCTTAATGACTCTATGCTTCAGTTTTCCAACATATGAGATAAATTTTATAAGACAGCTATAGCATAGAATTTCAGTGAAAATTAAATTAGTAAATGCATGTTTATTGCTTGGATGAGAACTTTACCTAGATCAATGATGGTGAACCTTTTAGAGCTTTCAATGATAATAAACAGCCAGCTGCAGCACACATGCCATAGGTTTACCACTACTGACCTCGATCTAGGAAATGCTCACTTAACGTTTGACTTACATTATTATTTTATTATTATTTGCCTCTTAATATTACTTGTCATTTTTCTTTCCAGATACTAGACTTAGAAAAGCTATGTTAAGTACTTTTTAAGTATGTCTACCTAAAGACATTGAGAAAAACTATCAGTAAGATTGTGTGGGAAAGGTATAGAGTATGTGTATAAGATTTTAAAGTATTTTTCATCCATTACTGGAAACAGTGATTGACTTTTCCCCATTTAACAAAACAGTGTTAATTACCTACTGGGTTTGTGGTCCTAGAGAAATCATTTAAACTCCCAGAATATAAGTTGCTTTATCAGTAAAAAAGATAACCAGGAGTTAGTAATTCTAGGCCTTGTATAAAATTCTTGTTTGTTTATGAGACGGAAAAGCAACTGTAACTATCTGAAACCCAAAGATAATTTGTAGAAAAGAGACAGGGTGTCGCATTTAACTCAGGAAGGAGCTCGTAGCCTGAAGAACTCTGGGAACATCAGGAGCAAAATCACCGGCCATCTCTTTAAGGTGTCGTGTGACAGAATACCTCAGTTGTAATTATTTGTGTCCAAGTTTTTTTTGTTGTTGTTTTTTGTTTTGTCAGGGATCAAACTCAGGGCCTTGAGCTTGCCAGACAAACATTTTAACCACTGAGCTAAATCCCCGGTCCCAAGTTTTTGATAAAGACACATACCGCAGGTGCTGAAGGTGTAGCGTAGTGGTAGAGTGCTTGCCTAACATGTGTGAGGCCCTGGGTTTGATCTCCGGCACTGTAAACTTTTTTTTTTTAAAAAGCCGTGCGGTACGAATTCCCTATGATGAATATTATCACTATGTACATCTCAAATGTACCATTAAAATAAAATTAAAAAAAAAGCCATGCTGCAGGCAAGGAGACTGATCTAGCTAAAGACCTTGGTATTTAATAGTAGAGTTTGTTATTTTAGTTCCCAAAGAATCCTAGTGTTGGGGTACCCAAAAGTTAGGATTATGGGCAGAGCTAATGCCTGCCTCAGTTCAAAATCTACCATTCTACTTTTATTGCTATGTGACCTTCAGCAAGTCACTTTCCCCTTCCAATGACCTGTGGAGGAAGGATAAATGTAACTGGATTAACTTCACATTTTCTACCATCTCTAAGTTATTTAAAAAAAAAAAAGGCCTTTAACTTGCTCTTTCCAGATCACAAAGAGTCTAGTTTTAACATCTCTTTCTCTGCTTCAATAATGATTAATACCGGACTCTTCTGATGTCATTTTTTAAACTACTGAAAAACACAACTGAAATCTTTGTGATGGCTGCAGTTCAAAAATAAAAATTAAACATTGTCTTGTACGTAAGTGGTGAAACTAGATGACAGTCATGACTGAGCATATGTACAGCCTGGAGAGATACATTCCATGATACAGTAAATCAGTGAATGAGTCTTGTATGCTGCCCTCTTGATATGGATAAATATTACTCCTGACCTGCTAGATGTGGTAAGTTTGTGGTCTCATTGAAGAATGAAGTTGCAAACCAAAGGAGGAAGTTAAGAATTTTATTGGAAATAGGGAGGAGAAGAAGAAGAAGAATAGTTCCTGGATTTCCAGGAGGGGTTCTGAGTGGGTGGTCACAGAGGCCCTTTGTCAGGGGTAATTTACATAGCAAAATCACTGCATGGGTACAATGTGGGTTAAACTACAATCAGCCTATAGGATTACAAGTATAGTCACTTAGCTAATATCGATCAAATAGGGAAGCAAGTCACACAGCAGGGTACAGAAAGAGAGGGAAGTATGTGTCTGGATGTTCTGGTCACCCACCTACGTGTCTGATGCCACAGTCCTGATGTCTTTATTGTTTTGTGCTGACATCCTAGAGGGCCCAATCATCTCTGACTAGATATTAATTTCCATCTAACTTAGCTGTCTGTAATAATCTCAAGGAAAAAAATTGCCATCGTTTATAAGGGGGTGGATATTTGAGAAAGTCAATATTGTGCAGGTTATAATTTTTTCATCAATTACTCCAGCTTTTTCCAAACTCTATCCTTACTGTTAGACTATCAGCACACAGGTTATGTTTTTTGTTCCCAACATTATTGAGTGTTAATGTGGTAGTGAATTGAATAATGTGAAGGTATTTTCTGTCAAACAGTAGTTCAGTATACTACATGGTTAACCCATTGTCTTCAAGGAACTTCAAATCACTCACTGTGTTAATTAAAGAAAGTAACCTGGGAAAGTACTTTTTCATTTGCTTTCAACATTTACTGAACAATTTCTATTTGCCAAACTTTGTTCCATGATAAAGATGACTCCATTTTATTCATTGGCACTTTCATGAGGCAAGCACAGTACACGCCATGTCCATAAAAGGCATTTCCTTTTCTTTCCTTTTGAAACTTTCCATTTTAGTATCTTTCTCCTTTTCTTTTCCTCTCTTCCTCCTAACTTCAATGTGTGAGACCATATGTTTGATACCCCCACACTTTTCATCACATTCATTTCTTCTTTAGATGGGTTTATGTGATGGTTCCTATTAAAAATAAGAGGGAGGCTGGGATATTTATATGACGACTCAAAGTATTTGTTTACTTTCTTTTAACATTAGCAATTAGAAAATGTAAAAGACTTTTTTACCCAAAGCACTGCATACATTAAGTCTGATTAATAATGTGCTCATTCCCTCAGCTATTTTTGGTTAAATTTACCATATATTTGTGTCACATTTTACCTGTGTATTCGTCTGCAGATTTTCTCTTGCCCTTTTGAAGCCAGATGGGGCATAAATCTTAAATAAATAAATAAGTACCAAATATGATAAAAGATCACTACCCAGGTTAGCTTATGCCATAAAAATGAATCCTATAAGTGTATAAATATATGTGAAATTTGAAATTAAATACCATCTGCTTTTATAGCAAAAAATCACATTAATTTTATATCACAACATGTTATCCTGTGGAAATTCAATTCAGTGAGATAAATAACGAACGTATCTAAATATGTGGAACTCAAATTATCTTCTTGCTTCTGCCAAATTTAAAAGAAAAAAAAATTTTTTTTTTTTTTTTTGCAGTAATGTACACTTAACTGAGTTAGAGTTTTAAAGTCTGGAAATGGCAGATTTCCCCAGAGCTGTATCAGATATCAGAATCAGGGGTTATTACCATTACAAAGAGCACCACTGTCCTACAGTGTCCCCTTTATCATTTTGAGCAGCTGCCTCAAGGCAAAGCATTTAACCTTGGGAAATGCGATAGAAATTCTGGGTAGGCAAAACCTGCCAGTGGATTCCCTCAACCGGGATCTACTGTAAAGCTTTATTTAGCTGCAGCACAAGAGAAAGATGAAACTCTTATCATTTGATGTTTATCATTTCCATTCAACATCCCCCAAATACCATTACTTTTACTTATTCCATTTGCTGGCAGAACATTGTTTACCCCACTGAGAATGTCATTACAAAGAAAGGCCTCTGAGAAAGGTGTGCTAAATATTTATAAACATAGGTGCACAGATTATTTCCTTCCAGGTGTCTTAGAGCAAGATGGTAAATTTGGCTTTTTTTTTTTTTTTTTAAAGAACACCATTTTCTATTTGGGCTGAAAAAAATAAAACTGTCTTTTGTATGATTACTTGCTAAAGATTAGAAATCAATTAGAAATAGTGCTGGTGACCAAGAATGGACATGCTTAAAAATGACAGACGACATTTCCCATTGACATAAAACCTTTGGAAAAGAAAACTTGGCAAGATTTCTCAAGAGATGTGAATCTTTTTATAGCTTTGATGAAGTAATTTCAGTTCTGGGACTCTGTTTTAGGGAGATAGGATTATGATGTGAAAGGGCTACTACTTTATGCCGTGTGCTATCTCTTTTAATTCTGAAAACAGTCCTGTGAACAGCCCTGCCTGTGAGAAAACTGAGATGCTGAGTTTTAGCAGCTTTCTACTGTCTTACAGACGGTAAATAGCAGAGTTAGGGCTTCAAGCCAGGAAATCTAATATCAGTGTTTAAATGCATATTCACTAAACCTCAACACTTTGTGTACAATTTTATCTTTATTTTTGCTGTTATATTTGTGAAGATCTGAAAGCTTAAAGGGAAGGGAATGATTAAAATTATGTGCCATAAAATGATATCCAGAAAATTTTTATATTGACTGTTTTGAAAAAATAATCATAAATCTAAGTATAGCATAAAAGCATGGTTATGTAAGCTACAAATAACAAAAAGATAAAAAGAAATATACTAAAATGTCAACAAGCCTTGTATTTAGGTTGTCCAAGTCTGTTAGAATATTTATTCTGCTTTCCCTCCATATTTTCTACTTGTCTCCAATGAATGTATATTATTGTAGAAATAATAAGTACATTAAAATATGACACTTAAAAACATCTGTCAAGGACATTGAAAAGATTTTTTAACTTTTTAAAGTTTAAAATTCTGTACTTTCCTTTATAGGTCACTCCACAGTAACAAAACTAGAAAAAATATCGACTTCCTTCCGCAGTTTTAGTTGGTATAGCAACAATCTTAGGACTTTCTGATACCAGGGTCAATGTACTAATCTATCTGGAAGGTTAGAAAAAGTACAAATTTTGTCTCAGATCACAAAAAGGTTTGTATATAAAAAATTTTCAGAATATGTACACAAAGTGACATCTGGTGTCATATTTCATGCTAAATCTAGGGTTTAAAAATATTTTAACATTCCCATTTTATTTTAAAGTTGTGGCTGTTTGTGTCTGTGGGCTCTTTGCTTCCTCAACTAGTCCCATTTGGGTATGATTACTCATCTAAGGAGATTAAAAGAAAATGCATTATTTGGCATTTACTTCATAACATAATTTGCATGCCCTAGCATTTGACCTAAGAAATTAAGCTGGTAGAGCAACCTGATCAATTAGCCAACTTACAATAAATTTTATTCTGGTTCAATTGAAAAGCAACAACTATTTTTTAAGGTCGATGGGAAATCCTTTATCTCAAGTAGCATATCTCTGATCCTCAAACGTGGGACTGAATTTGGTTCTTAATGACAGCTGGACCACATAATACAGATCTCATTTTCCCACTTTCCCCTCTAATCTTATCTCTTATTTCTTTCTGGTATTGGAAGATTTATCCATTAAAAATTGATGTACTTCGTCTCTGTTAGTTTTCTGTTTTGTCTCTAAGATTCTGTTGATGTAATACTTCCCCAACTGGAAACTTAATTTCCTCCTTTTATTTTTAAATTCGAAATTCTGTTTCTTCCCATATGGACAGTAAGGCTCATTATTTTTGCCAAATTAAATCTTAAAAAAACTCAAGTTCTCTCCTCTCCTCTTTTCTTTCTTTTTTAAATAGTCCAGTAGAATTTCCCGCAGTGGTAGAAATGTTCTGTATTCATGCTGCCCATTATGGTAGTCACTGGCAACACGTATCTATTGAGCTCCTGCCAAGTGGCTAGTGAAACTGAAGAATTGCGCTTTAACTTTTATTTAATTTTAGTTAATATAAATGGAGCAAACCACAAGTGGTAGCTACTATATTATTTAGTACAGATTTAATGTACTCTTGTACAGTAATAAAATCGTAAACTATTGTTATATTCAGAGGAAAATCGGAGCATACGGAAACACTCATTTTCACGTTCCACTGATTGTCTCCTTTTTCTTATATCATTTCTCCTGTTTTCATTTCCATTGTTCCTCCCTCCTTCTCTTTGAACAGAGACCTTTTTTTATTTTTTAATTTTATTTCCAAGAGATATTTATAGGTAAATGGATGTACCTAGAGAACATACTCTTAAGTGCAATATCGAATTGTTTCTCTGGTATAAGAACAGAGACCTTTTATGCACAGTCAACAGGTCCACAGTGGGGAGAAATCTTGATTGTTTGCTAAAAAAAAAAAAAAGAAAGGGGGAGGGAATTGAGCGTGGAGAAAGTTTAAGACATTCTCTTTCAATCAACTCTACCTTCTAAGAGCGGGAATTCTGTCCAAAGACAAAACAATTAAATTTGACAAGAGTGAACTCTAAGGCAACCAATATTTATCAAACCAACCAATAAACTCTCTTCTTCTGTATAAGCTAGTTCAATACCAGCTTCTAGCGACTAAAAAGTTCTCCTTAATTCAGATGGCTAGCATGAAGTCATTGAATGCTATGTGTGAAATAGCATAGTACTGTGATTACTAAAAAGTATTATATTCTTTTTCTCCTGAATTTCATTTGATATCATGCAGAGTGATATAGTCTTCTACTGGGTTCATTCACTTAGCACATTCATGGAAATCCTGTGATTCTTATGCTTGGGAGCAAAGAATTACACAGTAGAGTCCCTGGTTCCTCTAAATGTTCTGCCCTCTGATTCCCTTAAATACTCTGACAGTTGTGAGTTGTTTTTGGATCTTATTAAATGCGTCATTGATATCTTTCTTTGGCTTGACGCCACATGACAGGCCACAAGGTCTGTTGCAGCTTGGCGGTTTCCATGCTGGGCACAGCTGTCAGCATCTCTTCACCTTCATTTCAGAGAATCTGAGGCTACTGGCAAGAGATCAGAAGGCAAGCCAGACAATAATTGGGGTTTTTCTTTAGCAAAAGAGAAATGGAAAGATCATCCTCCAGACCTTTCCTCTACCCCAGCTGTTTTGGGGCAGTTTTTCCATTTCACTGATGAAAACTCAGATATTTTTCTTTATTTTTTCCTATTCACATGTCCCAGCTCACAGTGGGAAAACAGAATTGTCCCATTTTTATTATATTACTCGCTGTTTTAGCACAATGCTGTGCTTGAAGTTATAGCAGAAAGAGATAGCTGTTACACAGAAGGTACACGCCCTGCCTGCTGGGAACAGACTCTCCAGATTCATCCCTGAGATTGTGCATCAACTTATCGGTCTTTCTCTAAGAGGCAAATGGAAGTGGAAGGATTGTCCTGATCAGTTTTTCAGTTGACTCATGTTTGGCTCATTAACATAATTGGGAATTGTAAGGAACGACCCAGGAGAAGCTGAAATCAATCTCTACTTAAAGGCAAAGAAAGGATATTGAAAGGGTACAAAAAGGGACAAAGAATGATAGCATAGAAAGTGGCAAGGGAGTAAATGTAAAAGTCTTTCAAATAAGTAAAAGATACATGAGCTATTAAATTTATTAAAGACCAAGATAGCCATAGGATGCTTATTGAATGTTCATATGATAATTACAGTAGTACCTTCCTTCATGAACTTAATTCTTCCCACGATTCTGCTTGCAAACTGAACTGGACGAGAAACAAATCAAATTTCCCCATAAGGTCAACATTGAACCTGACCATTGAATTTGACTCGGTTCTCATCTAATTTGGATTGTGACCAGAATCAGGGAAAGAATTAACTTTGTGAACAGAGGCACCACTGTATTTCATATAAAAATAAATTGTTTAGTATATCTTTAATAATTACTCAGAAATTTAATATTTTTGTGCCACTTACAACTATTTTTCCTAAAGTGTTTTCATTTTTTCATTCTCGAAATCAAGACCTATCATATTGTCTGTAGGTAGCAGGGCAGTACTGCTAGAAGCAGTTTGGGAAACAGTGACCGAGGATTTCTTCCCTTACTGTGATTACTGCTTTTCAGAATACAGGCTAGCTTCTTTTTTCTAGGTACAAACTACTTAGTGTTCTCTACTTCCATCTTGCCATCTTTATAACTGGAAATGTTGGTAACTTCAAGCATGTGTTTGATTTCAGATAAATATTCTGAGGTTTTGGAATTGAGTTAGAAAAAAGATTTTCATAGGCAAAGGATCCCATTAATATTTTGGTGTGTTTTGTTTCTTTTTATTCTTTTTTTGGGCAGTGGTACTGGGAATGGAACCCAGGGAGCATTGAGCTGTATCCTCAACCCTTTTTTATTTTTTATATTGAGAAGGAGTCTAAATTGCTCATGCTGGCTTTGAATTTGTGATTATTCTGTCCTAGCCTTCCAAATAGTTGGTATTACAAGTGTGTGCCACCATGCCTGGCTTGTTTTCTTTTTTATTGAGGTAAAATTCACATAACATAAAATGTACCATTTTAATATCTTTAAAGTATACAATTCATTGACTTTTAGTACATTTACAATGTCATGCAACCATCACTACTATTTAATTCCAGAGTAGTTTATCACCTCAAAAGCAGTCCCATTTCTACTATGCAGCAATTTCTTATCCCTCTTTCTCTCCAAGCCACTGGAAACTACCAATTTGCTTTCAGTGTCTATGGATTTGGCTATTATGGACATTTCCTATAAATGGAAACATATGACATGTAACCTTTTGTGTTTGATTTCTTTTGCTTAGTGTGTTTTCAAGGTCCATACATGCTGTAGTTCTGTGTTTTTTATGGGTCCATTTTTTTTTTTTTTCCTTCGGTGCTGGGGATCGAACTCAGGCCCTTGTGCTTGCCAGGCAAGCACTCTAATCACTGAGCTAAATCCCCAGACTGTGTTTTTTAGAGGCCAAGAGAGTCAAATTTTTCAGTGTAGGTTGAGGAATAATAATATTAATTTAAAGGAATTAATTTTAATTAATCTTGGCTATACTGAACAATTTTTCATATTTCTTTCATAGATCTCAGATCAAATCAGATGTACAGATTTCATAGCGTACATTCAAGAACATTTATCTTTTTAATAAGCGAGAGGGTGGTATTAATCTTAAGCAGTCTACAAACACATTGTCCATAGACTAGTGGGGAAATGAAGAGGTAAATGTCAAAAATAGACAACGGAGAAAAAAGGCTAATTATAGTAGAAATGCAAATTGAACTAATTTACTGTAGTGGAGACTAAGACTAGTTATAGCTTCAACTTCTTGGAAGACAAGATGGAAAGGGAGTTAGTTGGATGTATAACTCTGCTTTCTGATGAATCTATTCCTGGTCTTAAACTCTAATGGAAGTTAAGTATGTGAATCTTATGTAAGAAATGCTGAATAACTTAATGGAAAAATGTCTTCAAAAGTCACAAACTTTTTTTTTTTTTAACTTTTACTGCCATAAGTATAACTTGCCCTGACCTGTCAGCTGATTTTCTTATGCCCACGCGAGCTTTTCCATAGGTCAAGGGATTTTCATGATTGGTTTTCTAGGACATTGTCCCAACCCTAAACCTTATCCCAGGCCTTCTCGTGTTGGTCACTCCCACTTTCTAAGGTAGCATTCATCAAACTTGTAATAAGCAACTTTGTTTAACTCAATTGGGTTTTATGTTTACTGTAGAAACAGGGACTGTGCTACAGCTGAAGTAGCTGAGAAGGTGGTACCTAGAGCAGTAAAGGTGTGGTCCTTGACCATGAGGAGGCAGTATTTAGTGAGATACAGGACCATTTACATGAACTACAGAATGTGTTATAATACAGGCATTGAGCATGTACAGGGTTAAGAGTCATAAACAGGCAGAGTGTGCTCTTAGAATCAGTGTGGGTAAGTAGCATCCCTTCACGTATACTGCAGCAGGGAGAAAAAAAAAAAGGGAACAGCTTGACTTGAGATTCCCTAAGGATCAGCTTTGTGTTTATTCATTTGATCTATAATTGACTGTTTCTTCTGGAAAATATTTTTGGTTTTGTGGGCCACACAGTTTTACAGTAATTAATTCTACTGTTCACAACCCTGGTCATAGACAATACGTAAATGACTGAGTGTGGCTAGGTTCCAATATCTTTATTTATAGACTCTGCAATTTTGAGTTTCATGTAACATTCGGGTGTCATGAAATGCCACTCTCCTCTTGAGCTTTTAAAACCATTTTAAAATGTAAAAAAAATCCTCACCTTGTGGGCTGTATAAAAGCAAGTACCAAATTTGGCCCTTAGGCCACATCTTGCTGATTTAAGTAGATAACCTTTCACAGTGTATGGAATAGGTTAGGTGATGAATAATTATTGCACAGATGGCTATTACACCCATATATTCATGGAGTCACATCAGAGAGGCTGCTGAATTTTCTGATTGATTTATATTCCTCAAGAGAATATGTATTACAGAATTGAATGTATAGATTGATTATAAAACAATTATAGATACTTTAGAGCTAATACAAATATTTTGCAGTGTCATGAACTAGTGGAAGGCACACAGATACTATTTTTTGTAAGTTGAACTTTCACTGTCTGCTTGAACTTTGTGAGTCATTGACCATCCATGGCAATTGGGGCCTGATCCCAATATATTGTGGAAATAGCTCAGTACAGCCGCCTTTGAGTCGGTCTCCTCTTATATTTGTTACTAAGATGACCACCTTCTCTTATTTTCCTGTTGCAACTCTCCCATTTTTTCCTTGAAGTCATTTTTCAACCAAATGCTTATTTGTGGAGTACTTAGAATAGAGTCTGAGCTAATTTAGACTTTCAATGCATCATTTATTAATTGACTACACCAGCATCCAGAGAAGTAATTAAAACTCAAACTCTGGAATCCAAAGGCTTTGGGCTCCATTCTTGGCTCTCCTAGTTGTCCACCATGTGACCTCGGGCAAGTTATTAAACTTTTCTGATTTTTGATTCCACATCTGTAAAATCAGGATAAAAATCAATGTGTTCTGTAAGGTTATACGTGTAAGTCCCTGGTTAATAGTAAGTCCTTAATAAATACTTGCTACAACCACAAATATTACTGCAACTCATTTGGAATTCCCTGGGCTATGTGTTTATGGTAGTAGACAGTGAGAGCTACTTCAGTGGTATGATTAAATGTGAATCTAATTTATTTGGTGAGGAGCAGAATTTAATATTCATCTTTACTTAAATTTTTATTTATGATTTTCTGGAATAACAGAATATCAGCAGAGTCTATCTTGTTATCATGAAAATAAACAAATGGAATTATATACGTGTTGAATAATTATGTATTTAGCCCCCGTTATTTGGTAGGCAACTATTTAGTTACTGAACATCTTTTCTGGAGAGCTTTTTAAGCACAAATTGCTGGACTGGACTCTGAGACTTTCTGATGTTGTAGTTCTAGGGTGGCAGCCTGGACTTTGGGTTTTGTTCAAGTTCCATGTGATCTGCTGCTGGCTCCAGGTTACTTCCTGAGAACCACTACTCTAGGTGACCTTTACTGTTCTTTTTCTTCTGAGTATTAATGCATTCACATTTTCGTACATAACACTTCTCATCTGTGGAGCTAGACTCTGTTCTAGCTATAATATCTGCAGTGGTGAATAAGACAGACAAAAAATTCCTCCCTTCTTGAATCTTCTATCCCAACACTTATAGAAAGGACTTAAGGTAGCCCAGAATCTCCTAAAGCACTTCATAAATATTACTCCATTTAATCCTTTAAAAGAACCTATGAGAGACAAACTATTATTTCTTATTTTACAAATGGGGAAACTGAAACCAAAGGCTAAGCAGTGTGTCCATAGTCTTAACGTGATAAGTAACAGAGCCAAGAATTTTAGCTCAGGTGGTTTAGTCTCAGAGCCACGCATCTTATGCTAACATTCTACTTTAAATGATTAGAAAGTAGCAAGTGTCTTTGTCCATTCAGACTGCTGTAACAAAATTCCACAGACTGGGTAGCTAAAAACAACAGAAACATATCTCACACCATTTTGGAGGTTGGGAAGTCCAAGGGTAAGTAAGATACCTGCAGTTTTATTCCCCACAGGGGTCTGCTTGCTCCTTCAGAGATGATCATTTTCTCTCTGCAGCCTCACATGGTGGGAAGGCGAGGAAACCCTTCACAGTCTCTTTTATAAGGGAATTAATCCCGTGAGTGAGGGTTTGGTTCTCATGACTTACTCACTGTCTTGGTTAGGTTTTCAGAGCCAATGATTGTAAGAGAGCAGATTTAATAGGAGACATTTATAGATTACAATATTCACCCAGAAGCCAAATGCAGAAGGTGCCGAATGTCCATCTAGGCACTGGAGACCCAAAAGATCCAATTGAGGGCTGGGAGCCCACACAGCACTGTCCCACGTACGTCCATGTCTGCACGTGACAGCTGGAGCCAGGATACGATGCTCACAGCAGAGATGACAACCAGAGCTCCTCAGAAGCAACAGCAGCCATCCGCGATGACAGCAAGGCCCCGAGCTCCTTCCTCGATGAGGACAGCCGAGCCCCCTCTGGAAGAACCAGCCGCAGCAGAGCTTCTCCTGGGAAACAGCCCGCCTACTAGCTACGGCTCCCACTCTGCCTTATGTTGCATCAGCAGCAACCCTCAGGTGGATCTCGGATGCCCAGCATCACACCAACTCAGTCCAGCTGGGCGTTCTGGCTCAAGTTGACCCTATTAGGTCTACCACACTCACCTACCCAAATCCTTGTGTTCTAATACCATCACACTGGGGGTTAGAGTTTCAAGATATGAATTTTATTGGGACACAAACATTCAGTTTAGAGCTATGCGATTTGATGAAAGGTTTAAAAAGGACAAGTTTTTGCTTAGCTATCATCAATTTGATATCAAAGACTAAACTAAAATAAAGAATTGAAAGAAAGAATCCTTACGATCAACTCAACTGGAGAGTATTTAGGTTTAAAAAGAGTTAAAAGCTGTAAACATCTAGGCCCTTTCTTGTGTGCCCCTGACAGATAGTTAAAGTTCCACTAATTTTATTTTTTAAAGGGTAGAAATCCTTTCCAGGAAGCACCAAGTACTGTGACAGAGTAGAGGGGGGGCTTTAAAGTAACTATCCATTTGCATCTGGGAGAGAGTCTTCAGTACAAAATTGTCTTTCCAAGACTCATCTCTGCTGCTTTACCTCATCTGTCTTGTGATGAGAAGAAGCCCCCAAGACGCACTGGATTTAGCCTGCCTTGCTGTTTAGTGTACCTTGGGGGTCTCCGTTTTTAGCTAGCATTTCTATACAAACCTATTAATTATCAAGGTGCATCATAACTAAGTGCACTACAAAATGCCTGGGGGCAGAGCAAGTGCCTGATGTAAGTATAACTTTTAAATTTTTGGTAAAAATAGTGTGCCACAAAAAGAGTAAGCAATCAAATTTTGTGATTAGTATACCTTCAACTTCTTCATGGAATTCCATTCTTCCTACTTCTTCTGAAAATCCTGGTCATTCCACTGTTTTTCATGTCATGCGCAAACTCTGCTTAATCAAGCAAAACATTCCTGACAAAAGCAGAATGTACATTCCAGGTACATTTTCTCTCTGAACTGTTTTAGTATGATTGTCCAGGTTTCTTGACAATCAGAGGAACAAGTCCAAGGGAGAGAGACATAGTTTAAAAGCATAGATGAATGTGAATAAGCCTTATCAGGCTTTGATCTCATCAAAGGATTAAGACAAATGCATGCAAGATTTAAAAATAACAGTACATGATTTGGTTACACATATGTGGCTTGGAGGTAAGCTAGACGCCCAAAAGGCAGCATGTATAAAGATGATCCCAGGAGTTAAGTCGGGTAAGTAATAAGGATTTCTTTCACCTTTAAACCAATTCAAAGCAAGAAAACGAAAGGATTCAGAAAATCAGATGATGGAGGGGACATGAAGGCTAATTAGCTTGGATATGTTACTGGTGGAAGTTTTTGGCAGGGGAGTTATCATTCATTCTTACTAATTGTGCTTTTCATGAACTATCTGAGTCGAAACTTCAGGGTTTTTGTTTTTTTTTTCCCTAGCACTGGTAATTGAACCCAAGGCCTTTGCATTGAGCTACATCCCTAGTCCTTTTTAAATTTTTAAATTTTGAGACAGGGTCTTGCTAAGACACTAAATTGTCTGGGCTGGTCTCACACTTACAGTCCTCCTGCCTCACCTTCCCTGAGTGCTGAGATTACAGGGTGTGCTACTGTGCCTGGCTAGTCTTCAGTTTCTCTTGTGTATCTTTGTTCATCCCTTTGTGTATCTATTGTGTATCTTCACTCACAGTGAAAGAAAATTATAATTCTAACTTGAAAGGCCACAAAATCACATTTGACTCAAGCTTGACTTTACTTCTTTAATTGTGTCTTTTTTGTTTGCAAATGAGAAAAATGAACTTTACAATTCTGCTATAAAAATAATGTCTGCTGTGTGTTTTCAAACAGTACATCTCTTATATCTGTATTCTTTTCTGCTTGTTTTCAAGATGCTTCAGAGTTTTTGTAGGACTATATGTACTTAAGCAAAAAGAAAGTTAATTATGCCATCATTTCGCCTATTTCATATGTGCTTCTCTTGTCCATAGAGGACTTACCAAAGCCCTCTGTGGCGGCAGAACCTAAGTGCCATCTCCACTCCCTGAATTTTTTGTTCACTATGAATACTTAGCGTGACTGTCCAGAACAATCCGATTGCTCTGCTTTACCTCCAAGATGCTTGCCTCCACCAGATTTTTGCATCCATTGACTGTGGGTTGTATTGAAGCTAAAATATAATAGCTTCAACTAGGTGCTTTATTTGATTTCTAAGTTACATAAAAGAGGATCTTTAGAGAAGTTGGGATAAGGTAGAGATGTTTATTTTGGTACACGTTTAAATTTCCTTAGTCGCCAAATCACGAGAACTGAGCTAGATTCCAGACCCCCTCTGTTTTTATGGTTCAGCTTAATGGTTTACTGAATGCTGTGCCTTACCATCTGCTATGGTTTGGATGTGGTTTGAATGCAAAATTCTGGAAGATTGGTCCCCAGCGTGGCAGTATTGACAAGTAGTAGAAGCTTTAAGTGGTAGGGCCTCATGGAAGGTGCTTAGGCGGCTGGGGTAGCACCCTTGGAAGGGATTTATGGAGTTCTCACAGGACTCTGCTTAGTTCCCATGAAAGAAGATTGTTATGAAAAGATCAAGCTTGGTCTCTGAGTCCTCCTGGCTTCCTGTCTCACCATTTGATGTCTTCTTTCTGCATGCGGCCAACTTCCTTTCACTTTCTTTGCCAGGTTGTGATGCAGCTAAGGGCTCTCATCATAGTTCTGGTGCCATGATATTTGGACCCCCACCCCTGGCCCTCAGAATCATGAGTTGAACAATCTCTTTACTTTATAAAGCACCCAGCCCCAGGTATTTTGTTTTAACAACAGAAAATTGATTCATAAAGCTTCCCATCTCATGCTGTTACCTTGGTTCAAAACTAGTGTTGGTTTTATCTACCTATTTAACCAGTAAAGGAAAGGTAATTTGAAAGCTATCTGTTCTTTATACTGAAACTTCATATTTTGATCAATGGGAAAAACAACACCCTTGGTTCTGTGGTTTGGACGAATACTCGCCAAAGGTCCATGTGTGAAAGCCTTGGTCTCCAATCCACGGGACTATTGGGAAGTGGAGGAAAATTTGGGGGGGGGCTGGCCCTTGCTCCTTTATCTTCCTTCATTTTTCTTTCTGGCCATGAGGTGAGGTGAGTGGTTTTGTTCTGCCGTACGCTCCCTGCTGTACATTCCACTGTGTGCTTCTGCCGTGATATGCTGCTTTACCAGAAGCCCAAAAGCAATGAGTTCAACTAATCACAGAATGAACTCTCTAAAACTGTAAGGCAAAATTAATCTTTTTCTCTTTATGAGTTGATTATCTCAGATATCTGTGATAGTGATGGAAATCTGACTAACACTTGTATTAAACACATATCTCTAAATTATGGCTTGATGATTTGCTAGCTGTGTGTATCTTATTATTGCCTCAGATCTTAATAGAATGAACAATGTCTCTGGGTCTTAAATACGTAAGGGAATATTACATATTATTTTGCTTGTAATTCCATGAACAAAAACTTCTTAAGTTTTAAAGAGCTAAGTGGGGAAGTCCTCATTTCAGGTCTCGTATGTAGCAGCAGGTAGATGTCACCTGCTATTGGGTCCCCTCAATGGTCATATAGATGGCATGTCTAAGGTAGTCCACACATGTGGCTGGCAGTTCATGGTGGCTGTTGGCTGGAAGCTCAGTGAGGACTATTGACTGGAGCTGGTACATGTGGCTTTCCAGGGCAGTGAGACTTTTACATGGTACCCGGCTTGTCCCAGAATGAGAATCTCAAAGGAACAAGGCATTGACCTTATTGTTGCCTTGGAAGACTCCTGCCATACTCTCTTGGTTATGAGCAGTCACAGATCACCCAAAATAAAGGGAGGGGGCAAATTCTCACCTCAAGATTACATTATAGAGGTGCCTGTGGGGTAGGATGCTTTGTCGAGACTGTCTTTGGAAAATACAACCTGCTTCATTTTGTGACTTTTGTCATGTTACTGATGTGTTTTGAGCTTCCGTTTCCATCCCTAAAATGGTGATAACAGTGTTCATCTTGATGGAAATTTCATGACAACCAGGTAGATTTGCTAAACTTATTTTCTCTTAGAAAAGTTTAATCTCTTAGAGAATTATTTGAGATCACAATATTTGTAGATGCTTTAGGCCTTCAGGCATGTCCATGAATTCATGATTCTGCAAGGTTGATTCTGAGATCATGCCTGCATTTCATGCAGAAAGGTCCTTCAAATCCAATCTGAATGTAATATATCCAAATACTTGAGTTCTGTAATGGAATATTCCCTAACAGACCGTCATAACTAGTGTAGTCATACAGCCAAATTTAATTACTATTTGTGCAATGAGACCTAATATTCATTTTCTTACAAAGAACTTGGCTTTGGTACCTATTGGTATATGCCAGACAATAGGTTATTATTGAAATAGAAAAGGAGTTCTGACTTTCATCCTGTTTGACGATGGAGCATTTATAGTGTAGGATGATGATTGCTGGATTAATTTTCAGTGTTGATGTCCAAGCTGACCAAGTCCAGGGACTGGGCTCATAAAATGAGCTCCCCATTTCCATCTCCATCCCAATCAACTACCTGTAGGGCCAGTTCTCTTCTACAGTTATAATTGAGAGGAACAAACAGTACACATTTGCATTTATCCTTTATGTCATATTTATTTTCTTATGAATTATTAAATGATTTATCATCCAAATTTAGCTAACGTACCTGCTAATTTGAGGGTGGAGAGGACCCATATCCTCACATTCATTTATTTAATGGGCATGACTAATTGAAAATAAAAGGTTCTTTGCACATAGCCCTAACTTTTCCAATCAGTTGCTTGGTGGAGTTTTTAAATTAAAATGAAGTGAATGGCACGTTAAATAAAAATGCCAGTTGTAGTCCTGTGTGTGTGTGTGTGTATGTATGTGTGTGTATGTTGCACATGCATTGCGTTATTATGGCATGGATCTAAAATGTTATGACCTTTTGGGCTTTTAATAGGGTAGAAGAAGTCTTTTCTCTTTGTAAGATTTCATGCCCCTTGGGAATACAAATCTCAAATGGAAAGCTTAGGAATGTTTTCTAGACATACGATTGTTTTTTGTTAAGCCAGATCACTTGTACAAATTGGGCTGTGTGCCGTGGGATACATTTATTTGGACAATCTGAGGCTGGAGGAGGAAACAGTTCCTAAGATTGGCGCATTTTATTCTCTCCTAAACCCCAAAATCTTAAATTTAAATCACTACAAATGAATGGCTGGCAATATTTTCCTGAGGTTTAGTTTCAAGACACGAAGCACATGCAGTTTATGGGCAAAAATGTGAAGAAGGCATTTAAAATTCTGCTTCATTATGAGTGATGTATCTGGATCTTAAATGCATAAGGAAAGGCATATTCAGTATCTCTGGTGTATAACATTAGGGCCAAATAGTATATGTCAATACAAATTATTCTGTCTCATGACAGAGAAAGAATAATAATGAAATTTTATGTTTTTCTTTTGTAAAGAATTTGTCATACTTTTTGCAGTGCCTTTTGTGCTAGCTACTGTGCCAAGTACTTTAATTACATTACATCATTTAGTCTTTGGAGTACTATAATAGCTATTTGTTATAGCTGGAAATTTAGTAGACTGAATTGTAAAATACAAACTCCAAATAAGAATTTCAAATTCCTTCTTCCTGAATTAGTGACATATTACATTTTATTAAATTGCTGGGCTTGTCTTAAAATTGTTTTTCATTTCTGTAGAGTCTGTTTCACCTGCACCTCCAATAGTAGCTCATGAGCTACCATGCAAAGTTTTCTTTGTTGACTTGACTGAAATTGTAAGCATATGAAAGCCTTGGCTAAAATGGGTGCTGTGTGAATTGAAAGAAACATGGAAAGTAAAGCCTTCCATGGAAGCAAAATCAATTTCAGAGGCAATTAATACAATTGCACTAGAAATTAGCGTAGAAAGATTGAGCGATACCAAAACAAAAATTGCAACTTTGAGCACTTTCAGTATGCCAGCAGCATTATTTTACTTCTAATTTTCAAAAACCCTCTGAAAATTGGGAATTATTATTTCCATTATACAGGTGAAAAAAATTGGCTCAGAGGGATCAAGAACTTGCTTCAAGGTCACATGAGTGGCAATACATTTAATTAGCAGAATGTTACTTCAAGGATCCTCTAATCTCTTCGCTCCCCTCCCCTTTCATTGCTTATGAATGCAAGCATCTACTTTAAACATAGAGTAATCTAGACCTAATATTTAATATATTTTAAAATGCTGAGATGGACTGAGGATGAGAAAAATCAGTCCAGTTCATCAAAACTCCGTTGATTGTGAAAATGGTAAAAAGGAAATCTAATGCTATTACAACTGGTTCCATTAAGGAATGTAAAGGTTCTGGAGAAATTACAGTGTTATTTGGCAGTTGTATTACCAACACAGATGAAATCTAGTCCCTGTGTAACTTTATGCCTTTTATTATTTAATTTGCCATTTATTTGGATTAAATTATACCAAATAATTGCCCAAATCTCTTCTTCAGTGTGTGTTGTGTAAACAGCTCAGGGATAAGATTGGACTGGAAAAGCATTGGAGATAAATGATTGGATTTTTTCTGTCCATGAAGCAATCTGATTAACTGTGTAGAACATTCTTGCTTTTGTGCAAACTGCTTTAGTCCCAGAGCAGGTGTTGTAAATGCGATACAAATACCTACAGGAGATCTACAGGTAATATACATGCTGGAAAATGTATTATGACACAGAGATGTTAAGCTGCAGATACTGGGGCTGAGCATTACAGTTTTCTTATTGCATTTTTCTTGTTGCATTACAGTTTTCTGTTGCCTTTTGAAGCACATTGTAGCATAGGAAGCCATGTACCATCAAGTTTCTGTTTTATTTGTTTTTCTGAGCATGTTTAGGCAAATTGACCAAAAAGTATTTCCTAATTTGATTTTCCCTAGAAGCAGAGCTATGACAAGAAATACATCTGGTGTGTGTATGAAGGAGGCACCAGAAGGGAGTGCAAAAGTCAAACAGGGAAAAGAGGGAGATTAGTGCTGTCAGCCCTGGGGTGAGCTCCTCTAAAGAACTCTGGTGGACTCTTTCTCAGAGCTTTCCCATCCGAGTTCTGAGGATGCACTTTTCCTCTGAGTGCTGCTATCATTCACTGAGACTGTATCTAGCAATAGAAAATAACTGGTTGAGGATGACTGTGCGACCAGAAAAGTCCTTAGGCAACAGTTGCGTGTGTTTGCCATCCAATGTCATTAGTGAGAAAAGTCAGACTGAATACCAGTGACTTGAGATAAGGTACTAACCATATCTACTACACAAAGCAAGTCTTTTGTTTCATCCTAAAATGTATTCCTTTTGTATGCAGAACTGGATTAGATGCTGGAAATGCAAAAAAGGATGAAAAAGCATTCCCCATCTGTGAAGGTTCACCATTATTAAATATGGGTTGCTCATGTGGTGTTCTATCACTTGATCTGAATTAGTTTGATCAGAATTAGTTTGATCAAATAAACAGTATGAGGGAGTTTTAGGCACAATAGATCACCAACATACCCTCTTGAAGCACAAATAAAGAACTAAGCCATTCCCCATTTGCTTCTGTTATTTCCACTAAATGCTGTATTATATTGTATCCTTTTCTCTTTTTTTTTAAACCGCATTCAGGAAAATATTTTTCCCTGACTCTAAACTCCTATACAATTATTGCCCCCTTGTTGACATTTCATGGTTACATCTTCATGCCCAAAAGAATAATTATGAAAATAAAATGTGGAAAAAGAGAAACATCATCATTTTAATTGGTGAGGATTAATCAAATCATAAAACCACTACATATTAACCTCAATGAACTATTTCATACTCTAACCTCCAAAGTTGATATAAAGGTAACCTGAGCGCTCCTGTGAGGGCTATTCGTATCCATTAATTGTTACAATGCAAGATACACTGGGTCTCAGCTGGTTGCCATTTCTTCTGTATTTGAAATGTGCTTCTCAGCAGAGATCGGAGGACACCATTGGGACTCATTTGAGTCTGACTTTCACATTAATTTTGCTGTGCTGTGAAGAGCAAAGACAAAATCAATGTCCATCAGTGATTATTCAAGGTAAAATATCTAGTGATATTGAATACCAATGGCAGCACTGGGCATAAAATTTACTTAAGGTTTGTTGAGTTGACAGCCATTTATTCCAGTCCTGCTTCATTTTCCATGTTGCACTTATTTTTTAGGAAACTAAAACAATTACAAGGAAAAATAAATAAATTCTACTTACTGACTCAATTTGCCAGAAGCCAGATCTATTTCAGAATGGTAGAGAATAATGAAAATTGTAGAATTTTATAAATGTAACTAAGAATAATATCTTCAATTGGGAGAGGCAAAATATTTCACTGTGTATAGTGACGCAGAAATCACATGGCTCAATTAAATTTTCATAATGAAGACTCTTTATAACTTGGGATCGAATTTGAAAAAGAGAGAAGCCTGGAGCTATATCTTGGGTCCTGAATAAATATTCTTAAGCTGAACACATGCTCAGGGCAAAAAGTATGAATATATCTGGTATTAAAAGTTTATTTGTTTTGGTTGTTATTGTGATGAAGTCCAAATATATTCTCAGTGATATGCTATACATTTTAAGGAATTACGAAGTACAAATAGCAATAGCAAAAAAGTATTAAAACCTTTATTTTGTAATGCCTGAGGCTCCAGTGTAGGTCATTTACACAGCACCTGAGTTTTTGGTTGAATACTGGTAGAAGAGGGAATGTGGGATGGGAGGAGGGTTTCCAATCAATCAGTGCTTGGGTCATAAGCATCTTGGAAGATAGTATCTCCCATCAAATTAAGTGAGTTGGTGGTGCCAGTTAAATACACACAATTTCTGTTCTTTCTAGATAAACTCTTTTCTACACTGCAACATTATTGAATAGAAAAAGAAAAAAAGTTCTGTCAAAGTACTAGACTTTTCTGATAGTAAATAATCAGCTTGAGTTGCCTATTTTTTGTTGACTATTTTGTCATAGTATAATTACTTCTTAGCATTTTATGTGAGGGTATTTTCCAATGGAAATCAGTTTTACTCAGCTAAATCTTGTAATTTCACATGGGAGTGTTAGAGTTTAGCCTTTAGGGATATTTTGCTCTTTGTTCAGATGACTGCTTCTAGGAGGCCAATGGCAATGTGCTAAATTCAGTAGTTTCATCCTTTCTACATCACTTCCTTCTTTTAAGAGCATGGGATTTGTTCTAATCACTGGATTGGATGAGATAGGCTAATAATGAGCTAGAATGGGTTCATCCTGAGGCCGTGGAAAAATATCTGAAGTTTGGGGACTCTGCTCTAATTCAAGATCAACGTCTCCTATATTCTATTAGATAGAAGCTTTCACAGGGCTCATTATCCCTCTAGAGTATAAACTACACAGGACTACAGAACCTCTCCATTAGATAGGTCTACAGATGCTGGAGTCAGAATGTGGCAGTGGGTGATGGAAACGGTCCAGACTGCCAGGCAGTGTGTATTGTTCAGGCAGTCAGCACATGGGGTGTAGGTACCATTTTAGGCTCAATGAATGTCAAGATGAATAAGAGAATGCTCAGTCTGCAAGAAATTCACAGTACTGTGAAGAAAACACATAGACGCTAAAACAACTACTTGGACTATTGCTTTAATAAAGAGAAAAAACAAATCCTTGGATTTCCTGAAAGAGTTGGAATGGGGGAGAGTTTTGGAGATATGGCTTATTCCTTTCAGATGACTGCATTTAAGGACAGACCCCCAGCCTCCGTGTCTTCTTTATAGAAGATTATTACCTAATGACTGAAATTGGTGCTAGTACAGTCCTTTCTAGATAGGGCAAGAGCGAGGGTTTATAGGTGTGTGATGAACAAAACACACCCTTTTAAGAAGTTTTATTCTACATATTATCAGTTCAGCACATTTGGTTTATAATACATGTTCTTACACTTGGTGCTTTATGCTGCCAATTAGAACATTGGCTAAATTTATATTTGTCATTTGATTTCCTTGCCTAGCACAGCATCTGGAGATAAGATAGGCTCCACAAGCATTCACTGACTGTATAGATATGAGCTAAGAGGAGGCAGCCTGTTTGGAAATGCACATTTCAGTCTTACTGGTAATTATTCTCATAATCTTCTGATCTACTTCAGCACTTGTGCCTCAGGTAGAATCACTAATTTTTTGTATGAGTTTGCCTGTTCTTAGAGTTTGATATAAATGAAACCATACAGCATGTATTTTTATTTCTGATTTCTTTTCTAAGGTAAAGTTTTTGAGATTCGTCTCTTTTGTTTAAGGTATCAATAGTTTGTTCATTTTTTGTTTTTTAAAAATCACTTAATAGCAGGTTAAGCTATTGTCTGAATTCTTGATTGGCATAAGATGGCAGATAATTGAGATTTAAGATTAAGGTAACTGCACACTAAATTTGTCAACTTGGTTGGCCTAAGAGATACCTAGGAAATTGGTAAAACACACTTTTGGATGAGTCCAAATGGGTCCCGTGGGCATGAACTTCATGACTGTTTTTGATCCCTGACTACTTCCTCTCTGGCTCTTCTCCTGTCTTCAACTTTCTGGCTGCTCTTTCAGCACACCCTTCTGCTATGATGTCTCCTCCCAGAAGCCAGTCAACCAAGGACTGAAGCATGCGTGACTATGGGCAAAAAAGAAACCCTTCTCACGTTGTGTATGTCAGGTATTTTGTCCCAGCAAGAAAATCCGGCTGATATACATTTTATCAATAAACTGTTATGTATTAATATACAATTTCTTGTGGATGAACATTTTCATTGTTTCCACTTATTAGCTAATATGAATACTGTTTTGAATTTTTTTTAGAAGTTTTAAAATTTCTCTTCACTTAGTTTTGTGTGGCTTCTAAAAGTTGAGTTTATTTAAAATGGGGCATATCAACCAGCTCTCTCCCCACTGCCACACATATACACTTTGACAATGTCAATCCCTTTTCTTGGGTTTATCCAGATAAAATTTGAATGCATGGACTCCTCATCAATTAAACAAGTGGACGTTATTACTTTTCACTCAAAAGACATATTTTACCAGCAGAACGTTGCATGTGTTCGGCAGAGATAAGCTCTTTCCAGTGACAAGATCCATAGAGTTCTCATCAGATAGTGCTATCTTTTTGTCATTGTTGAGATTCTTGATGGTTCAGCATCTGACCTTCTTGGGAGAGCCAAAAGAAGGCTCTTTGGCTGGTGTCTGATGGTGACATGCAAATTGATGTCAAAGTTTCTGATACTAGAAACTCCAAGTTTCTTTGTTAGAGTCTTACGACAGAATGGAAAACTGTGCCACAGAAAATGGTCCTTGTTCATGTACTCCTAGATCAGTCAAGCACAAAATACAATTGCTCTTTCAATAGCTATCAAGCAAAGAAAGTAGATTATTGGCTAGAATTCAAATGGCTAGTAAGCTTTGGGTTAGGCTGCTGTCTGAATTCTTGATTGGCATAAAAGGCAGATAATTGAGATTTAAGATTAAGATAACTGCAAACCGGAATAACAATTCAAGATCGACAAAATTCCCTTGTTCTTAATTTTTTTCCTTGAGGTAATGCTCTAACATCTTCCACAGTAGGAATTTATCCACATCCTTGGCTGCAAAAAAGTTTATGGGAACAAAGACTTGAGCTGATGTAACAGTTTTAGTGCTTCATGCACAGAAGTCTTTAGCATATATATCCGTCTATTCCCCACACCACACACGGATCATCATACATTTACTTAATATTTACCATGTCTGTGTTCTGCCACAATGAAATGAACAACGGATTTGCTTACATTTGTCACAAGTCTAAAATTCTTCAACAGAAAAGTTCAGCTTAGTTTGGTCATTGCTTTCACAGTTTCCTCAGATGTGTATTTGTTATGCTGTGTAAAGTCAAGGAAAAAAATCACATGGGAAAACCCATGCAGTTGACTTTTATTTGAGTAGTTTTGTTGTTGTTGTTGTTGTTTTCGGTAGTGGGGTTTGAATCTAGAACCTCATGTTGAGCTATATTTCCAGTCCTTCTTTTGACATTTTATTTTTTTTGAGAGAGGATCTTGCTAATTTGCTCAGGCTGGCCTTGAACTTGTGATCTTTCTGACTTGGACCCTCAAGTAGCTGGGATTATAGGTGTGTGTCACTGTACCTGCCTAATAGAGTGTCCTGATAGTGATCTGTCTTCTCACCAAAATGTGGGGTCCTGTAAGGAACTTGAACATAGCAGTCCCTGAATCAACAGTTGTATGTTCATGGTGTTTACATAGATATTACTGTTCTCATTCTCTCCATCACCTTCATGACTGATGTCCACATCTTTCCAAGGCTGCAGAACTGGAACAGTGACCATCCGTGCAAAGAGTAGGCTCGAAGCAGAGACCCAGACAAGCTCCCAAGCCTCCGCTTAGAAAAACAGAAAATGACGTTGTTAATTGGGGAATGAATATCTGGAGAGTTGTGCCAATATTCTCTTATCTAACTGGCCTTTCAAAATTGAATGCACTCGCTGGAACTGCTGGATCAGATAGTGTCACTCTTCACGTTCTGGGGGAGATAATTTCAGGACTTTTTAGTCAGTTTCTGTTCAGCTTAGATTATATCAAATTTGAAGGAAGGTGAAACCAACCACGTCTGTTTCATTCCACTTCATGAGGAGATATGTGGACCCCATTATGACAATCGACTTTATTTTTCATCTCAAAATTTTCCTCTGAGTCAGGGCAGAGTTAATCAGCTCATAGACAAAGCAGTTAGTTACTGCGAGTCTCTAAGATGAAACGTGCCATAAAAATGTATAATGGCAATAATTAGAATCATAATATTAATGATAGTGAAATTAACACTTTGACCTTCATCTTCTTCTGCAGGTAAAAACATCAAATTCTGAGCATCATCCCTGAAGGTATAGCTGAAAAGGCTTTTCTACACCTTGTCCTTCTCAAAAGCAATTAATTTCCACATAAGAAAGTGTTATTAGAATTCACAATAGTTTTAAAATATAATATTAATTTGCAAGGACATTACTGCCAATAATTCAAAATAACTCTTGAAACTTACTAATGACATCACCTTATTATTCCACGGAGATAGATGGCAAATTGGTGTAGTTTCCTTGATGAATAAATGAACAATGATACGACTATTGAATATGTTTTACATAGTGACAAGTACCTATCATGTTTGCTCTTAGAAAAGAAAAGAGAGAAGAGCCAGAGGAAGTATCCCTGGTGAGACTGGCAGACCCGAGAGCCAGGAGATGGCTAGGAATAAAAAGAAACAGGCAGGTTGGCATCAGCCACTTGGAGGAAGCCACTATGGCCCCCAGTGGCTGCTGCGCAGAGAACTTGGATCTTTTGTTACTGAGATAAGGAACAGGCATTCCCACCAGAGAACGACACGTGGTGGAACATCCATGCCTCATTCTCCTTCGCTTAAGAAGCTGCTGTTCTTAAGCAGCTTAGGGAAAGTAGCTGCCTCCTCTCCCATGCGCTCTGGTGCCCTGGCCCCTAAACCTCAGCCACTGTGATTCCCCACACTGCAGACCCAGGCTACGTGGCCTAGTAAGCTAGCCTCTACTCTCTTCCAGGCAGGACTCAACCTTTTGCTGCGTGTACTTTTGACCAGAAACCAGCTAGGCCCTGCCATGCCCCCCGTCCATCGCTTCCATTGTTGGCTTCCAGACTTGCCTACCAACGAGGGAGGGGGTGGGATGCGGGGTGGCGTCCCTCTACCCTCTGCATGTTGAGACTTGGAATACAGCGGTATTAAGACGTGGGACATTTAGCAGATGACTAGGCCATGAGAACTCCATGCTCTTGGTTGGATTAGTGCCTCAGCTAGGGCTTGAAAGAGGGTGAGCTTGTGCCTATTGTGCCTTCGGACCACAGAGGTCCAATTATCTTCCAGACGAGGCAGCAGTGAGTGGCCCTTTTATAAATAAGAGCTGCCCTCACCAGATACCAAACTTGCCAGCACCTTGATCTCAGCTATTCCGCCCTCATACTCACTGTAGCAAATTGGGAAGATAAGTATTAAAATATGTGGTAAATGAAGAATCAAAATTACCAAATCCCACTAAACACAAATTATTTGTGAGATGAAACAATGGATTATTTCTCTCTAGTATGTTTTTATATGGCTACTTAAGGATCTTTTAATTTACAAACATGTATAAAATGATTTACAAATAATTTTAAAATTCTATGCGTATCTTAGGCAGGTGATTTTGGAAAAATAAATTAAAAAGAAATAAAACTTGCCATCCACAACTTGAAGAAGGAGAACTTTATTTTGGCCCACAGCTGGTGCGTGGTCAGCTGCTCGTGGTCAGTTGGTGGCAAATCTTGGCATTGTCCATGCGAGGCTGGTTTTGCAGGCATACAGAATGTGAGTTATGAGGTTATAGAAGAGTCAACCCAGATTTCCAAGGGAGGCCTAGGAAACTGGGCAGTGTATGACACGTTCAAAGTCCCTGTCAAGACCTTCTGAGGGGATCATACATGAAGATGTGGGAGTGAGGCCAAAGCTGCAATGGAGACTCCAGGAAGTTGGAGAAGGCAGCAATTTGGGACATTTTCTAAGGAAAGCTGCAGACAGCAAGTAAGAGCCCATGTGGGTTGCAACCTGCAAGACCATAAGGGCAGAGCTGCCCAAGGCTTTTGGAGCTCACATCACACCACGATGTATCCTGGATGCTGGACGTAGAGATACAGGATTAAATGTTTGCTATGCTGTGTTTTGATTTTGCTTTGGTCCTATTCTTTCTATATTCCTTTTCCTCCCATTTGGAATGGAAATGTTTATCTCGTGCTGTTGTATCTTGGGAGCATGTAAATTTCTCTTTGCATTTTACAGGGGCTCACGGCTAAGAGTTGAGAGTCTCAGAGAAGACTTTGGGACTGGACTTCTGAGCAGTGCTGGGACTCTTGAGACTTTGTAGAAGGAATTAGCTTTTCATTGTATGATGGATAGTTCCATCACTTTAGATGGAGTTCTCCACTTAGAGATTAAGTATGATTTAAGGAGATGTGTTTGGATGTGAAGTTGACAAGGAATGGACCTGTGACTATTAATCTTGTCCACTTGATTGGCTTGAAAATGTGTAGGGGAAGCCAGATGTGGTGGCACATGCCTGTAATCCCAGCACTCAGGAGGTTGAAGGAGGAGGATCATCATTAGTTTGAGGCCAGTCTGTATTATACACTGTGACCTTGTCTCAAAAAAATGCCTATGGGATTAGTAAAGTACACTTCCGGATTTGTTTGGGTGGGTCGTGGAGGCATGACCTTGGGGACTATGTCTGGGTCTGGCCCCTTCCTCTCTGGCTGTTCCTTCCTTGCTCTGCTTCCTGGTGCCATGAGGTACGTAGCTTTTCCCTTCCATGCCCCACTGCCATGATATTTCTGCCTCAGAGCAGCTGACCATGCACCAATTGTGTGCCAAATTAAAACTCTCCTTAAATTTGTGGATGTCAGGTATTTTGTCCCCACAATGGAAAGCTGAATAATGCAGAGTGTATTGTTTTTGAATGGCAGCTCTGGATTGAATTTGGAACTGAGCGCTCCGATTAGTGGTTGAGGCAACTCTGGTCAATTTCTTTCTCATTCTTGGATCTATTTCTTGGTCTCTCTCCGCTTTGCAAATTTGTTCTCTTCCCTTTGTCACCTGGTTCACTCTTGCCATAGTCTCTTGAAAATATCCTGAAGTCAGTCTGGTAACATAATGATTTACCATTAGCTTCATTGAGTAAAAGAGAGAGCATCTGTACATCATTCCTACTTCATTCATGGGTCCTTATGGATCAGTCTCATCTCCAGTTCAACTAGGTCATGCGTGTACAACAGCCTGTTATAGCTTTACTAGAAATGGACGGTTTTGGTTAGGATACTTTGTACTGAAAGGCCAAGTTGAATGAACATGTCTAGTGTGTGCCATTATGTGATTAAAACTTGTTATTATCATTCGTTCACTCAGTGGATCTTTATTGAGTGTCCCCAATGTGTCAACACAACTCTAGATGCTGAGGGTATAGAAGTAAATAAAACAGTCCAGACTCCTTTTCTAATGGGGCTGGTATTCTATTGAATAGAGACAAACAGTAAACAGAATAAATAAATAAATTATATAATGTGTTCAATGATGTGAGTACTAAGTCGATAAATAAACTAGGGAAAGACATTCTGAATGAAAATAAACAGAGGAGTGTGGGAGAGAGTGCCTGTGGTGGGTGATGGGGAGTAGGCAGGAAAGATTGGCCAAGGAGGTGACATTTGACTCTAGACTTGGAAAAACCAAATAATTTAAATTATATTTTAAAATTTTATATGGAAATTATATTTTTCATTGCTTTTTTCAGTATGAATTATAGCTAGTAATTGTTAAAATTCAGTAAGCACTTGTGTGGCAAGGACTGTTCTAGCATTTTATGCAGGTTTTTCAAGCCTCAGACCCCCTGTTTGAGGTAGTTACTGTTATTTTTCCTGTTTCACAGATGAGGAATTGAAGTGCAAGGGGGGCTGGTTGACAACTTCTTCTTGGTTTCTGTGTTTGTAAATGAGAGGACTTGGATGTAATGGTCACATTCCGGAGCCTTTGTTGTTGCTCTTTGAATAACATACAAATTTTTTATAAAATCAAAAAAATTTACAACTCTGTGAAGAGGAAAGATAACTGTGACACCAATTTCCCACCAGATATGTACATAGTGATGCCTTTTGATTAATATCATGCTTAGATACCTCTCTGCATCCCTTTATGCACATCAATGATTGTACACAACTCATCTAAGTAACACAGCACTATCTATGCTTTTTGTAAACAGCCTTTCACCCAAAAATATGTCATAGATGTATTCTCAGGCAATATATATAGATCTAGGCTATTATTTTTATAGGATTTTCTATATTTCACCTTATGGATACATTGCTAGGCAGCTTTTCAATTATTGAACATTTTGTCTTTCATGATATTTAAGTTATAGAAGTCAGTCTGTGATTATATTTACCTTCACTGTCCCTCTAGCCTTTCCCAACCGCTGATATACATTACTGCAAGATCAATATGGTCATTCAGCAGTTAATACCCATTGTGAAAATGACTAGAATGAAAAGATACAACTATTACAGGGTCCTACAGGAATAGAAGCAACTGACTTATGACTTCCATTACCAGTGGTTTGGGGATTTGTTCATTCAGGAAATTAATGTAGACTTCTCCTTAATCTCCCATTTATAAGAACACTGGTTCTAGCTATGGGGTTTGTGCAAGTCAGTATGGTGTGGTATGGTATGGTATGGTATGATGTGGTGTGGTATGGTGTGGTGTGGTATGGTATGATATGGTATGATGTGGTGTGGTAGGGTGTGGTGTGGTGTGGTATGGTGTAGTGCGGTATGGTGTGGTGTGGTATGGTGTGGTATGGTATGATGTGGTGTGGTAGGGTGTGGTGTGGTGTGGTATAGTGTGGTGTGACATTGTGTGGTATGGTATGGTATAGTATGACATGGTATGAAAATGGAACAGAGCATCACATTCAGGAAGCCTTCCAGGCTAGGAAGGTGCCCTGTCTCTGTGTTCTGCTGTCTCTCTATCCTTACTTCCATTCTGAAATTTACCGTGCTTTCCAGTTATTGTTTCACTTGTCTGTTCTCTCCACTAGAGATGATAAGATCATTCAGTACGAAGCGTATTTCCTTAATTTCTGTGCCTCCACCACAAAACTCACTATTACTCATATCTAAGACACACTTTTAAAATATTTTGGGAGAGGAAAGGAAGACCACCAGGGGAGGTGATGAGCTGCTTAGTTACCAGAGCCAGAGAGTGGGCTGATGTTGAAGGATGAAAGAAAAAGCAAATATCAAAGAGAGGAGAAAAGAAAAGGCAGAAGTGTGACCAAAAATACTGACACGTTAAACAAAGAATTTTCTGTTACGTGCCTTAATAGAATTTGAGAAGAATAAAACATTTATGTCAAAGATGAATCTTGACTTTTGCAGATTCAGTGTATAATAAGGTCTAGAAATTTTAGTGGTCCTCCTTCCTTCCTCTGGACCCTGATCATACATGTTTTATAGTCTGGAATAAATATTGTTAGATTCTTTAGTCATGATGGTATTCTGTAGTTATATATCCTTTTCTATGGCCTTACTTATGACCTTCCTCCAGCTATCTCCTGTTTTATCTATGTGCCTTTTAAACTGTGGTGCCAGAATTGAGCCCCAAGATCTAAATTCTCACCAGCACTGGTGTGAAAGTGATACAGTCCTGTACAAACCACAGGAGTAAAGAAGGGAAAATCAAACAGCACTGCATTTGCATGTTGGATACAGATCTAAGAAGACAGGAACCTTTCAGAGGCAATTTTGTGTGCAATATTAGCATTTATTCAGTTCTGACCTTTGAGCTGTGGGCAACGCGAGGCAGCGTTTCTGTTTTCCTTCTCTAATGCTGATTTTCCAGGCATGAAGGTGCCAGCAGGGGCTGGTAAATAACGCAGCCAAGCTCTCTGCCATTCCCTTCACTCTCCCTGACATGTCGTGAAGCACTCTCTTGTTTGATCAATTCTTTCCCACCTAGTAAGGAAGAAACCTACAGAGCCCAGCTCAGCAAGACTTCTCACAGTCTCCAAATGAATATTGAGTGGCTCTTTAGAAACTCACAAGTCTGCTGAATATAACATGAACCAAAAAGTTCTCAGATGCTTGATGGCAAGAGAAAGAGAAGGATCTTACCAAGAGTTTGGGACAGCTTTCCACTGGGGCCACATTTTTAGTTGCACTCTGATGGGACAAACTCCCAAATTTTGTGCCATATTTCAGAGGGCATTATTTGCTGTTATTTCTTATTTTTAAAAAGTAATTTTGTTTTCAGGTTCTTGTTCATTCATTAAATACATATTTTTTTTTTAGCAAGTACTATGTGCTAGAAACCAACCATGACAGACAGGTATTTGGAATATAAATATGAACTGGAAAATTAGTTTCCCTTAAAAAATGTATGTTTTACACACACACACACACACGCATACATACACACACAGACACAGACACACACACACACACCCATACACATAGAGGAAGACAGAAAGAGATCAAGCAAGAGAAGGTGAATAGGTAGCAGTTGTGTTTAGTACTTGGAAGGAAACAAAAAGGTGCAGACTTAAGAAGATGTGGAGGTAATTTAGATTGGATGGTCAGAGAATGCCTTGCTGAGGGCTGAAGGATAAAGTGAGGACAGGTATTCAAGAAGCATTGTTTTATTCTACCAGGGCTGCTGTAAGAAAGTACTGCAAACTGGAAGGCCTAGGACAACAGACATTTATTGTTCTGGAAGTCAGAAGTTTGAAATGAAAGTGTCAACTGGGCGTTGTCCCTTCGAAGGCACCAGGGAAGAACATGTTTCTGGCCGAAGCCTCCCGCATCCCTTGGCATGTAGATAGCTGTCTTCTTGCTTTATCTTTTCATGTCATCCTCCTTCTCTGTGTGTCTGTCTCTGTGCCCAGATTTCCTTTATACAAATATTTGAATCAGGGCTGACCCTAATGACCTTGTTTTAACTCTGCAATGATCTCATTTCCAAATCAGGTCACATTTTGAGGACCAGGTGTTAGGCCTTCAACAATATCTTTTCTGGGAAGACATAGTTCAGACCCTACCAAGCTGAGGGATGGTGCTCCAGGATGAAGAAACACACATTCAAGGCCTGAGCTGAGACGGAGTTTGGGGAGTTGGAGACACAGCTGGGTGCTGGCTGAATCCAGCAGGCCCAGGGAGGGAGCAAGAGAGGGAGCCCTGACAGCTATAAAACAATGGATATTCATTCATTTTTGCTACTAGCAACTGCTGCAATATCTCTTGGGAGATACACAGACAGAGATTGCTAAAACAGTTTTGTTTTTCTCTCACCGTAGTGCATGGAGTGCAGCTAGGGGCAGGAGGTCCCCAGCGGGTCACAGTTGTTGCCAGCTTAGATAGAAAAATTAATTTTTCTTGCAAGTCAAATTGCACTTTTGTGTCCTCTGGCTGGACCAGACACTCCAGGAGCCATCCTGTGAATCATCGCCAAATACAACTGTGAAAGACATCGGGATGTGGACTTCACACCATGTCAGAGTCAGATGCCAAGTGGCTCCCTCCAGGGATGGCGCTGCTGGGCTGGAAGCTGCTAGGTTTGTATCAGGAAGGCTGGGTATTTAGTGCAGAGAGATAGGACTAGGAAGATGCGAAAATGAGTATTGTGGAATTTTTATTTCACTTCGACTCAATTGCTTTGGGCTTAGGATATTTAAGAAATTGAACTTTCTATCATCTATGTCTTTAGACCACCATTACTTATCCTCAGAGCCTTTCAGATGAAAAATGCATTTGCATGAATCTATGTTTATCTTCTTAATGATCTTATTTCTATTCCCTTCATCCTGTCTTAATCTACTGTCAAACATGGAGATTTATATTTCCTATCTCACATGTAATCTCTGGGCCAGATTCTCATTATAATGAATAAGTGATACTTATTTTTTATTTTGATTTTTTGAACTTTGTGTACCAATTCTCATTTTAATCCTTATACAACCTTGCAAGATAGGTATCTTAACTGTATTTTAAAGACAAGGAAGCTGAGGTGTAGAGAATTTAAGTGGTAACAAAAGAATGACAGATGACCTGGTGTTTGCACTGTGAACTGGGAGCCAGTTGCCTGGTTCAGACCCCAGCTCTGGCCTTTCCCTGTGACTATAAACTAGTTACTTACCGTCTTTGAGTCTCGATTTCCTTATCCATAAAATGAAGGTAATAATAATACTTACATCACAGAGGTGATATAAATATTAAATAAGTAACCATCTTTAAAGCACTTAGCCCAATGTCTGGCACATGGTGTGTACAAAGTTCTAGTTATTGTTAAAACCTGGATGTGACTCTGAGATGCAAAACTTACTAGTTATGTGTACTTGGGAAAATTCTTTAACGTAACAGATGCCCGTCTCTTGTATTCTCTCTACCAGTCAGTACTCCAAAGTGTCATTGTGATGGCTAAAGGAGACATTTCTTACTGGGTATTTAGCCTGCTATCTGGCCTGCGTAAGCACTGTCTGATGTGAAGTCAGAGAGAGAAATGTGCATGGTTTTATAAATCAAGGCAAAGAATTTCTATTTAATTTTAAATGCAGTAGGGAAGCATTGAGAGTATTAACTAGAGAAGTGATGTGACATGTTTTAAGTTTTAACAAGATCACTTTGGTTGCTACAATTTAATAGAAAGGTTGGGATCAGGAGATGAAGTGGAGCAGCCAGGAGGCTACAGCAGACATCCAGTTGTAAGCGTGGTGAACTATAGAAGAGGTGGAGGCTGAGAGAAGTGATCTTTTTAGGATCCGTTTTTGAGGTAACATTGGACAAATTTGCTTGTAGATTGGATGTGGGAAGTGAGAAAGTTGAGAAACTGGTACTGATACCTGGAGGACTATGGTGTCAGTTCACTCCTGGGAGAGAAGAGTGGGGATGTTTGAGGAGGGTAACATCATGGTTTCTACTGAAGCATTTAAAGTTGAAAGTACTACCGTTAATGTAAGATGCTAGTTGATTTAACAAATGAATAAGTGTTTGATGTGCTCTACGGGATTTATTTATGCTGCATTCACCCCCCACATGCAACAACAATAAAAATTTGAGGAAGTTTATTTTGGTATTAGTGTTGGCAGTGCTTCTATTGAAAATGTATAATGTTCAGAGAAGGAGGAGGAAAACAAGTGCCCTAAAAATAAATAGAGCTGTGATTGAATATGTGGTTTACATTTCAGTTACTCAAAAAAGAAAAACATCTGAAAGTATAGAATCCCACCAACCATTTGCATCAAGGAGAATGTGAATTTTTCTCCTAAGAAATTGAAATGAGTGGCATATTTAATGATGTCCATACCAAACACTTTAAGGTAAATCAGAAGCAAATGTTACATGGTCATCTATTTTAACCATATTAGCATAAATTGGGGATGATAACAATAAAGCACAGCCTTTCATTGTACATGAAAGTGCTCAAGATAGAGTTTTTTTCATCTTTTGAGTCAATGGTAGCTAGCATAGATTCTGGCAGAGTTTGTACTTTAAAAACTGTGTGAAGAATGAAAGAGGGAGTGAGGAAAGGAAAGAGGAAGGGTCAGGTGCCAAGCTATAATCAACATCCTCTCTCCATGATACCTACCTTGAGGCTATAGTAAATTTTTACAAAAACTTGCATTACTGGAATTCATATGCGAACCAAAGATTAGCATCATCCCTGAGGTGATATAAGACTGAATGTGATGGCCAAGGCTATGTATTTGTAAGATCATCCTTAAACTTAGGAAGTTACCCAGGCAGATAGGTTGAAGTCTGTATGGAGCACCCATCCCCCACCTCCACCCCACTGCTGTGCTGCCAAAGTAATGTGTTGAAGTCCTGTGATGTAACTTCCTGTACTTCAGAATATGACCTTGTTTGGAGACAGGGTCTTTATAGAGGTAATCAAATGAAAATAAGGTCATTAGGGTGAACCATAATCCAGTGTGGTTGGTGCTCTTAGAAAAAAGAGGAAATCTGGGCAGAGATACACATAGGAGGAAGAGAATTTGAGGAGTCATAGGAAGAAGGTAACTTCAACAAGCCAAGAAAAGAGACCTGGAACGTTTCCTCCCTTATAATCTTTAGAAGGATTCAATCCTGCTGAGACTTTGATTTTGACTTTTAACCTCCAGAATTGTGAGAAAATAAATTGCTGTTGTTTAAGCCATGCAGTCTGAGGTACTTTGTTGGGGCCACCCTAATGAAGTAATCCACCTAGGGCACAAATCCAAGTTTCAACAGTTATATTTGAATTTCTGTGGCCAAATAGCCTTTCTTCTGACATTTAGTTACATATAGTCTGCCACAGTCCTTCTCACACCCTGTAGGAACCACTGGGAGAGCTTATTAAATCACAGGATCCTGGGTCTCTGCACTGGAGACTCTAATTCTGTAGGTATTGGCTAGTAGCCAAGAATTTTCATTTCCAGATACTCTCTGGTGCAGCCAGTCTCCGATCACATTATAAAGCCCACTGGTCTAGCACAATGACCTCAGACATGACAGATGCTCAATAAAAACCAAATGCACTAATTTCAGGAATTTGCTGTAGACATGAATCAAATAGACATAGTTACTAATCTTATTCCATGCTTTTTAATGGGTGACATGCATGAGATTTACAGAATTCTTATTTTGGTGAGCATGTTTAGAATATGTACATTTTGATACAGACTTTGACAAAGAGAGCTGCTCCAAGCAAGGCATTGTTCAAAGTAGAGCGCTTTAACAAACTTTTTCTGATGTTGTTGAGGAGGGAAGGGTTTTGAAGGATAGGAGTAATTGCTGCAGCCAGATGTCTGTGGTTGCAAGTGATTGAAAATGGTGGCTGGGTCAGAGAATGCTAATCATCCATGAAGTGGGCTCGCCACGACTCTGACACCGTGTCTCCTGGTGCACTCTGCGGTAGGTGCATCTTTGCTGAATAAATACAAAGTGAACTTGACGGGAAAGGAGACCTCAGCAGTACTACAAAGACAATTTTGCAAGCTGTCTGGCTGTGGAATTAGTGGAATGTTTGCTCAGGAAGAAACAGCTGACGTCAACTTTGCTCTCTCTGTATCTCAAGGGCAGAGTTAGCCATGCCTCTGGCCAGCACAGACACCCACAGAGGGAAGAATGGCTTCTAGAGGGAAAGGTTAAAGAACAGGTCAGCTGGGCATCCACACTCCCTGCCCCTGTTTGTCATCTTTCTGGCAAGGTGAATTCAATGCCCAGTAATTCCTTCTGACTTTCTAAGAGCTGTGGGACAGACAAGTGTGAGAAAAGTCATTCTGGCACTAACAGGATTAGCTCAACTTCATAACCTAATCACTCTGGCCAGAGATAATCGAGAGGAAGGTGATGGGCAGGAGGCAAGAGAAGTAAGGATAAAGGGGAGTTTTTCTTTGCATAACAAGAGGGGTGTGTGTGTGTGTGTGTGTGTGTGTGTGTGTGTGTGTGTGTGTGTTTTGCCCAACTCACAGAAGCTGTACTCTTTTCTAAGTCAGGAGGCTTGTTAAATATGAACTGAGGACATGTTCTATCTCTATGGCCCCAAGAAACAATCCCAAGGCCTGCCACATAAGGTGCTATGACAGATTTGTTTTATGAAGGCATCAACAAGAGACCATATTTCAGTATCACCTATTTACCTCATAGACTGGACACGCAGGACTTTCAAATTCGCTTATGAATAATACAAACAGCAATTAATAGAAGCAGAACAGTCTAGTAGAATGAATACTGGTCTTGGGGACAGAGACCAGGTTTCATTTCTAACAAGATTTACTAGAAGAACTTGAGGAAATCACTTGATCTCCAGAGAAACTTACTTCTATTTGCATAAAACAAAGACATTGGACTAATTACTCTCCTTTCTGATAATTCCTTGCCTGTATAAATATTTATAGCATGAGTACAGTGTAATGTTTTGTTGGGGACATAACAATGAGTAGAATACAGTAAGTTAACTTTGACTGTGTATGTCTTATAGATCGATGAATAAATAGTCCTAAGGCTAGAGTCTGTGTTTTGATATGCACATTTGAAATAAAATAAATGTCTTAATGAGTTGTTCACAAGAGAAACAGAAAACAGTATAAATGGTTTGTGGAATTTAAGAATTGGTGTTTGAATCTTTTCTACTTACTAGCTGTGTGATGTTAGGCCATTTGCTTAAGTTCTCTGATCTTCAACTTTCTTATGTAAATAAGAGAGAAACTGATAATAAACGAATAATTTAGACATCATAATTCTTTTTCGTTGAAGAAGATGACAGGAGGGAGAGGGCCTAGGGAGGTCCCAGGCACATTATGTCTATTTACTTAAAAGACATAATGGATTTAACGACATGATTCAATACAAAGATAAATAAGACATAGCTCCTACATTCAAGAAAATTATGGTCTTGTCAAAGCAGTTTTCACACTTATTTTTTCGAAGGAACAAAAAGACATCATCGAGTCCTTTCTGAGACCACATTTTAATGTTATCCTGTGCAAAAAGTAGGGGTGACAGTACCTACCTCATAGACTGGTCTCACAGTGACAGCCTCAAAGAATGTCACATCACTTTACTGTTTTTCCTTCCTCAGGTTGAGAGACCTTGTTTTCTAATCTCACTGCAGGCTTTGAGAACAGTGTGAAGAAAGGCCGAATTTACTGAGTCAAAATAAGGACAGGTGAATTGTATATCTGGGAAGGGAATAACACTGGAAACTTCTTAACCAGGTGATGAGCAAAAGATGTGGGAGGAATGGATACTACCTAACTACGATGGGCAAATTTTAGCTTTCCCAGAGGTGTAAATGGTACTGAGAGATGTGCTAGGGAACAGTGGAAAATACTTTCTATTAATGCTATTGCATGTATCCAGGTTATGCATTACATATTAAAGAAATAGAAAATTAGGAAGTATAGATTTTAAGCACGCAGAGATATTAGGATTTCCTTGTTAAGTCAAAGAGATCGAGCAGAGAATGATTGGCAGAAATAACTGAACTTCACTTGGTAACTTTCTTTTAGATTCTTAAAATAGCATTTTTTCACTTAGTCATCAAAATTTTATTTGGTGTCCATTCTATTTTAGGCACTAATTTCAGGCATAGCTAAAAAGTATACAGAAATATATCAAAGAGTATTTGGGAACACGTGACTAAAACCGTGACAGTGAGCAGTGCGATTCCATACTGTAATAGAGGCATTAATTACTGTAGTAGAGTATAGATTGGCATATATGGGTATTAGAAAGTAGGTAAAATGCATGAATTGAGGTAGTACATTTCTCAAAAGATGTAACATTTGAAGACATTTCTCTAAATGAATTATCATTTACCCTCATCTCCTTACCTTAAAAGGTAAGATAATGCTTGGTGTAGTTTCCTTTGATTAGGTACAATTGATTAAACTCTTGATATGTTAAAAAAGAATCTGTATATTCAAATACTTGATCATAGATAGAGGGATATGAGTTTGAAGTAAGAATCAAGCTTCAATGATTAGATCACTATCAATCTGTCTCTCTCTAGCTCTCTTTCCCTTTTCCCTCCTTTTCTCTCCTTCCTTCTATGCTTCTTTCCCTCTCCCACCTTTTGTCCCTTCCTTCTTCTCTTCATTTTTCCTTTCCTTCCTTCCTGCCCATCTCCTTCTCCCTTTTTCTCTCTCTTCCTTTCTCGGATATCCGAGAGTTATTTTCCAGGAATATCTTTGCAGAATTCAGAATGAATACATTTTATCAAAGTAGCATCTTTAGGATAATCTTTTCCAAATCTATTTTTGCAAGGGATGAGAAGAGATAATGTGCAGCTTTTAGAACGACTCTGATTGAATCATAGAGTCTGACTTTTGCCTGGTTTGTTTTGTTATGAACATTTTGTGGCTCTTAAAAAACAACAACAAAAAAAGAAACACTGTACTGTTGGAAGGCACAATGAAAGAATTTATAATTGAAGCAAAGCACAAACTAAAATATTGTAGGCTTATATCTAAGTTTTTCATTACTACGAAATGTAAACTCTTTTTAATTTTTCTTTCCAAATGGAAGATACCAGATGTTCATCTGTTTCCATGAAAGTCTATTTTAATTGGCAGTTGTGGTCTCAGAGTAATTTTAAATTGCTACCAGGCTGTCACTTTTGCTTTTGCTGACTTGCAAGGAGGTTTAATGCCTCCCCCACTGGGCTAGACTTTATCCTCCTATTTGGAACTGTTGGATCACTTCAATTTATGACAAACTTAGAGGAGATTTAAATAGTCTACAGAAATGCAGTGAAAATACTTCAGAATAAAAGTGTGATATTTTAAAAGTGCTGTGAGATTTGGAGATATCATAGTTACGAGGAAACAAGTGCAGCAGATAGAGGCATTCAAGTTAGAAAAAAAATAGGTCCTCTAGTCACATTGAATTATTATAATATACTCATAAAAACCATTGGTTAACAAGCAGTCACCTCTACATAAAATCTGTCACATTTGATCATTAGAGTGGCTGGTATACTTAGAACATTCCCTTGCCTTGTCCATCTTGTTGAATGTGTACAGAAACTGACAATTTTGTGTGACTAGGTTTAACTTGGATATTGGGAGGAACTGAAGATTGTATAGGGCAAAGGCAAATATATGCAACTGGAAATTAGAGGATCTGGAATTTATCTTAGCTCTTCTGCTAGTTGATACTATATGCCTTGTTTGTTGTATAAAGTGGGACTATTGGGAAGTATGATTTATGATTTTGTCCAACTAAAAGAATTTATAAATTATTTTGTCATTTCACCTACTATGATTTTTATTTTTTTTGGCTTTGCCTCTTCTTACTCTGGGATTCTTACCTTTCTTCAGAAATATATTCCCAATGTATCTATGTTCTCTGAGAGTCAATTTTGTGCATACTGCAGGGATGTTAGAGAAAAATAGACCCGGGTGTGAGTTTCAGACTTTGAACAAATTCTCTTAACTTCTCTGAAATCCTTTTTCCCTCTAACTTTTAAGATGAATATATATGCCTCATAGGGTCATTGTGAGGCGAGATAAAAATAATAGGTGCAAAATGCTTAAATTAGAATTATTGAGTGGTAGATACGCATATGTGGAGCATTAGTCCATTTTGCTCAAACATCTTCCAAACTGGTGGCACCAATTCATATTCTCCATACTACACTTCCTGAGATTTTAGATCCTCCATGTCCTCTTAAACACTCTGTATCCCTAACCTTTGTCATTTGTGCTATGCTTATGTACTGCAGTGTTTTAGTTCATTTTCTGATTCTATAACAAAATATTAGAGACTGGGTAATAGCTAAAGAGTGGAAGATTTACTAATTCATGTTTCTGGAGACTGGGAGGCCCAAGGTTGATGTGCTACGTCTAGTAAAGGCCTTCTTGCTGGTAGGAACTCTGCTGAAGCCTGAGGGGCACCGGGCATCATGTGATGAGAGCTGTGCATTCCAGAGGCTGAACCAGCTGGCTTTGGTAACAGAGCCGCTCTTGAAATAATGCATTAATCTCACCCATTCCCACTCTTATTCCTCACAGTGGGTATTAAATTTCAGCATTCTTTTCTGCAGGACTATTCAAGCCATCTGTACAGTTCCATCATATTTTGATTTTAATCATCCCAAATGACAAAAGAAGTTGAGCATTTTTTAAATAGTGACTGGACACTTACACACTCTTCTATGTGAATTTCATGCTTAAGTGTTGTCTCCTTTTTCTATAGGTTGTGCGTCTCCTATTGATGTATGTAAAAGGATGTATGTTTTGAAAACAAGTCTTTTGCTAGTTGTGCATTCTATTAGTATCCTGGGACTGCTGTAACAACTTTCTGCAAACTTGGAGGCTAAAACAGTAGACATTACTTTCTCACAGTTGTGGATGCCAGAAATCTGCAGTGCAACTCTGGGCAGAGCCGTGCTTCCTCCTGAGGCTGTGAGGGAAGTTTACTTTAACTCTTCTGGAGACATTCCTTCACTTGGGGCTGCCATCAGTCCCTTTCAAAATACTATCAGTCTTGGTAATGTGTCTTTTACTCTAATAATCTTGTTCTAGATGTAAACATTCACCTGTTTTTGCTCACCCCTTGTATGATGTCCTTCTAGGACCTCCACCTCAACTAAATTTATTTACTTTTATCCTGTTTATTTCTCCATTTTTTTTTTTTTTTGGAGTGGGGAGACAACTCCACTACCTCCTTCCATCTACTATCACTGAAAGCTTCCACTCTCTCACATTTTCTATTTCATCTAACCCCTCAGATCAGTTGCATCTATTTTGTTATGTTTTTCTTCTGTTTTTATCTCATCATTACTTTTGCTCCATCCCTTATCTTGTCTGTAAATAATCTCCTGAAAGATTCTGATATGTGTAGTGTTTCTATTCTCTAATACTTACTCTATTTTTGCACGATTCGATATTTTAATTCCTTCAAAATAGCTTCTTATCAAAGGAAATTAAATTGCTATTTCTTAACTGGGAATTCTTGGTCATTCGAGATCTGGAGAAACCATGGAATCTGGTGGTGGCAACCTGGATTCAGGAGCGCATCGCCTTAGTGTGGATTCTGACTATCCACTTCCCAATTGGATGGTCTCGGGCATGCTGTTTTACCTCTCTTCTCTGGTTCTTTTATCTGATGTAGTAATGGTGTCTACTTTATAGGGCTGTAGGAAGGTTAAATTGATGAATATATGTAAAGCACCTCAGGTCACTTATAAGCTGTATCAACATTAATTTTGTTAATGTATTACCGAAGCCTTTCCTTCCAATAATAGTGTTATTGCCAATAAATTATAACCACCATTTATTAATCACTTAGTATATACCAAGAACTCTGTGAATTAGATACTTGGCGTGCGTTTAATCACTAATAACATCTTGTCGCAGGTATCATTCTTCAGGAGAAAACAGTAGTCAGCGACATGTTTTCTGACCCTTCCAAAAGTAGCCTTCTCAAACATGCTTTTCACTGCCTTGTAGTCACAATTTACAATTTCCCAAATTTTTCTTAGATCATTGTGCTTTATTCCCCTGGGGAATTCTACCCTTCCTTTTATACTCTCTGAAAACTCCTTAGGTTCCAAGATGGAATAAATGGAATTTCACTGGTACTAGACAAATTTACTGTAAAATAAAAGCATTAATTCCTTTCCCCCGCTGGATCAAAAGACAGCCTTACCCTAGTGAGTTGGACTTTCCTGGCCCCTTCATTAGCCAGGTTGATTCTTTACAAACGGACTACACTGACCCTCTGGCTCTTTGTGCAGTTTCAAGACAGCCTCAACTTGGTTCTTCAAGTGCCTCATCAGACTGAGCTGAGTTAGTGCAGTGCTCCCAGCCAAGTAAGGCATCTCAGCACGAGATGTCAAACATAAGACAGCTAACGCTGGGAGCCAGCGGAAGGAGGCTCTTCTTGACCTTGCTCTGAGACTACAGCATTCACAGAGAAGTGGCTGGCAGGCGCCCTTTGATGCAGTGAACAATGAACAGCAGGGATTAAGTTTCACCATACCCACATTATGCCCTTGTGTGTGTATATATGCATACGCGCACACTTCTTTCTTAGCAAGTCAGTGTGAATATCCTGTGGCTTATTATTTGAAAATAATTCACCCAGGATCACAAGTGGGAAGAGAGATCCCACAGGCTGGACAGTGGCAATGGTAGAGATAGGTATACTGAAAGGCCATTCTATCTATGGGGAAATCGAGGCAAAATGAGAGGCAGTAAATAACCCAGGCATTTGTGTTTGATCTGTTTTCTCATCTTTCATTGTGGATAGAGGGCAGAAGTTTCACCAAACAGTTGCATTTCATTGTCTTGTTCTTGAGTGAAATAGTAATGATGCCTATTCAATACTAGACGGTTGATGTGGACCCAATCCTCCCTGTCACAGTTTCGGTAACTCAGGGATCTCGTTGGACAGTTTTTTGATCTAGTGATTTCTAGCCCATGAAGTCACATGTTTGGAGAAACAGACTTGTTTGTCATTACATTCTTTTTTTTTTTCTTTTTGTTTTTAAATTTTTTGGTGCTGAGAACCAAACCCAGGGCTTCATGCTTGCTAGACAAGCGTTCTACCACTGAGCTAAATCCCCAGCCCCTGTCATTACATTCTTAAAGATGACTTTATAGAGCCCAAATTCCTTTAAGTTGGGCATACACTTGCAGATTGTTGAAGACTAACATCATCTAGATATTCTCAAACTAATTTTTTAAAAAAAAAATTTCATTGGTCCTATCTGCCCCCTGAAGAAATACGTATCTGTGACTCCTGATTTACATGTTACTGCTCATATTAACCTTAGAATCACTGAGTTAAAAGGGGACTTAGACTCTAAAACCTATAGTGATGTGGCTGTCAAACTTGATTTTTAAAATGTATTGTTAGAAGTTGGAATATTTTCTTTAAAGATAATCCTGAGCAGAAATCCAATACATGCAACTGATAAAATGCAGCTGTTGTGTTTGAAGGAGTGCTGTGGGGGTAGGTGGGTGAGAATGGGAAGGCTAGGAATGTGAATCACTGGTTTCTTTCTGGGCTCCTAGGGTGCCTGCATAGAAGGAAAGGCCCTGAGGCACCCAGTTTGAAAACCACTGAGTGAACATGCTTCTTTATTTTACAAGTCAGAAAACTGGGGTCTAGAAGTTGCTTAGACACAATTCCCAGTTATGTTTCAATTTCTTGCCAGTGACTGTAAAATTTTGCCCATTCAAAAAGTAGCTTTATAAACCTAAAACTGTAGGGTTTAAGTTCTAGGATCAAATTTTAAATCTTCAAGATATTAATCATGTATAAGTATATAATTAATTATAGTTTTCATTTTATTTATGTTATAAACATTGTTATGTTAATAAATGTTATTTCTATGCTTTATTTGATAAAGTGCATTGAATTTGATTCATATGTTTTCCTTATATTTTTTCTGTGGTATGCAAAACCATGATATTCACCCTGTATGCTGTGGATCTGTGTTTGTCTGTGTATAACCTTTGGGGTTCTCAAGTTTGAATAATCTGTTATTGTTTATAGAACATAAAAACTGCAGGCAGAAAACCCAGTTTGGAATCAGCATGTATGTGATCTTTGTAAATTATTTCATTTTACAAATTCTCATTTGTTAAATTTTTTTTGAATTGACAAGTAGCAATTTGTCTATTTTTAGGGTATGATATGAAGTTTTGATCTGTGTATACATTGTAGAAAGATTCAATTAAACTAATTAACATATCTACTATTTTACCATTTTAATCTGTTCTTTTTAATGCCCAATTTATGAAGGATGTTATAAGCATTAAATTATCTCATGTTAGTACAGGGTTTTGGATGTAGAAGGCAGACAGTATAAGTAATTTCCACCACATAGGTACCTTAATTGTAAGGGATGAAGCATCTTTGTAGCCTTCTATGTGGCCCCTTTGCATGTTCTAGCCACTTTGAAAGAATTTGTGGGTAATGAATACATATTACTGAAATATGAAGCATGGACCTTATTGTCAGATTTAAGCAGTTTATACAGCTCACCATTTTCCTGTGCTCAAAATAAAAGATAGTTAGAGATAGAAAATCTGCAAATTTCTGCCTCCTGTACAATAGGCATATTGCAAACCAAAGAAGGCTATCTCACAGGAAGGAAACCTTCCTAAATAGGAATAGAAGAAAAAGGAAAAAAAAGATGAAAGATCTTTCTTTCAACAAAGAACTGCTAGTACTTAACTTGTCAGGACAGGATTTTGAAAAACAGCATTCCCAAGTATGCCTTTGTAAAAAGCCTTAAAAAGAAGCAGTGTAAACCTGGGGCCCACTAGCCTTTTATTATTTCTCATTGATAATGGTTTGGAAGAGCCTTATTTTAGAAAATGCAACATGCTACTGTGAACATGAAAAGCAAACTGGCTTTCATGGAGCTGATGTTCCACTGGGTAAGCGAGGCTCAGTGATAGCGAGGCCAATTACAGGTTCCGGCTGTGTCTGTGTGGTACCCAAACAAGGGAAGGAAATGCCAAAAATTCACCCCAACACAAATGTTTTCTTAAAAAGAAAGAATCGATTCTTGCTTTATTGAATGGAATCGTAAAGGACACATAGCTGAAACCCTTCTTAAACATATGCTACTTATACAAGAAAGAGAAACATGTCTGGTGAGAATTCTAACGTACTTGAATAGTTCAGTCGTCACTGTCATTACCCAAGATAATCTGGCAAAATTCTTAAGTACTTTGCAGATCTTCAAACGGTATTTACATAGTCTGAAAATCGATGGTTCATTAATTTATTCTTCAAATAGTCATCAGATATTCAGATGACAGACAATGCTCATTTTGTGGAACTAGTACAGAACTGAACAGAACGAAATTCCTCTCTCATGGAGCTTATGTTTCAAAAAAGAGTAATAATTTAACATAGGTTTCTAGGTATTTTGGAAAGAGTACAGAATTTAGCAATAGAAGGTCTTCATTACAATGCTAGTCCTTGTTACATACTAGATACTTGCTTAACATTTGTTGGCAGGAGTAGTTCTGCTGCTCCTTGGTTCTGTGAACTTGCACAAATCAATTAACTTTAAATTACCATCATAAAATACATAAGATGGACCTGTTTATAAGAAAGTGTTCAATTTTATGGTCCCATAATAATGTAGATATAACTTTGTTTCTTATAATCTTTAATTTTGTTCAGTAAATCTACATTAAGTTAATCACACATAACAGAGCTCTAAGAACTATGGAAAATGTGCAAAGAAGCCATAATATTATCCAAAAAGGAATTTTTAGTGTATTGAAGATTAAACTCAGAGTCATTACAAAGAATGGAGGAAAAGGGAGGTTAGGATAAGAATGGGAGAGTACAGTATAACCAAAAGTCCCATTCCCAAATTAAACTCTGTGTGTATGTGATTTATATTATTCTCTATGTAAGCACTAAGATCAACTAATAAATGAGATGCTATATATTATTTTTTTCATTTTGAACTAATGTGTATGGGAAATTTTTATTTTGCAGCCAGACTGTGTTTTCTTCCCAGTTTACCAACATCCTATGTCTATTGAGTTGAGTTGTTTATTTTCTTTGGGCATCAACTTCTTAGTGTTTCCATAAGTGGTACTGATAATTGCCTATTAGGATTTGTTCTGTGGATTCAGTGGGTGAATACAAGCCAAGTGCCTAGTGTAGGTTCTGATACACAGTCAGTAGTTTGTCATCATTGGTTTGAAATGTTAAGATTTCTTTTCCACTGAACTTTATCAAAAGCTTAATTTAATCTGAGCATTGATTTAATTCTCACTGTAAAAAATTCTTCTTGAAAATAATTAAAAGCACATTTGTTGTGTGTCTTAAAAGTACTTTCTATAGTTTGATTGCCATTAACAACCACCCTATCTTAACTCATTTAAGACTTGTTGATTGTAAGGTGCAGTTGCTCAAGCTGCAAATGCAGGTGCCTGATTGTAATCCCATCTACACGGGAGGCTGAGGCAAGAGGATTGCGAGTTTCATGTCAGCCTGGGCAATTTAGTGAGACCCTGTCTCAAAATATAAATAAAAGGGTCTGGGAATGTACTTCAGTGGCAGAGCCCTTGCCTAGAATGTGTGAGGGCCTGAGCTAAAAAAACGAAAGAAAAAGATGCAGCTGCTCATAGGGAAATCCCATATGGCTGTTGGTCAGCAACAGAGCCACTGAAATGAGCCTGGGAAGTTTAGGCCTCTAACTGGGGCCTAGTGGAATGCCAGGATTTATATTTTTTTCTAAAGGCTTATGTTTCTTTGCTTCAGACGGTGTGGTCCTACTCTTGAATCTTAGGAGTCTTCATTGTGATTTGGCCCCTTTGGGGCTTCTCATACAGACATCGCATCTGTTTCATCATTGATAGCTCCTTATAATGTATGATATTCTGGCTGGAATATCCCCTGCGGGCAGATCTGTTTGCACTGAGCCTGAGCCTCTTGTGGAGGCCTTTCATGCTCTGGTCCCTACTCAAACTTTGATGTATAGGTAAGACTATATCAGGTGGTCCATCCTGTACTTCCTGCTTTGTGGGGTAAAAAACAAGATACAATAATTTACTCTTTACATTAGAGGGCATATCCCAGTATGATCCTAATCACTGAATCTCTAAAACTTTAGTCATATGGCCAGTTCCTAAAACTTTGTGGAATTTATCTTCGCTCTTTACAGCATATGCAACTTGCCAGGACTTCCAACTTGGTAGACATTTATTGTTCATTTCCTTTTTCTTACATGAGGAAATTGTGGTAGAGCAGGATCCAAAAGAAGCAGACTGTTTCCAACTAATTTAACTGTGTCTCAGAATAAAGCTTTAGGATATTTATAGGGATATAGAATATACCCAGGATTCAATAAAGTGAACTTCATAATGATTGGCAGCCAATTAAAAGTTAACAAGGATGTAGAAAACAGGAAAATTCTATTCATAATTAGTAGTAGAGGACATAATTAGTGGCAAGGACAATAAAGCAGTTACTATAACTGCATTCCAAATGTTCAAGAAACTAGTGAAAAGATTAAGTATGTTAAGAAAATACATGGGTGATATAAAAACACAAAACACTTAGAGATGAAAATTACAATGCCTGAAATAAACAGATGGGAGTAAGAGAACACTAGTAATTGCAAAAGAAAATATATTAGTGAACTCAGACAAAGCATAGAAACTGTACAAAATGAAACCGATGAAAAGGCTAAAGAAAAAAAGCAAGTAACATATCAGTGAGCCATGGGAAAATTTCAGTTACACACACACACACACACACACACACACACACACACATACACACAGAGTTTTGTTGGATTTCCAATAGGAAGGAATTTTAAAAATTGAAGAAATAGTAGCCATCATTTTGATAGAAATTCTTTTTTTTTGGGGGGGGGATAGAAATTCTAAAACCATAGTACAAAAGAATCCCAAGCTCAAGGTATGTGAAGACTATTATACCAAATTCTGTGATAGTCAAATTGCTTAAAGTCCACGATAAAGCAGAAAAACACAAAAGAAGCCAGTGGAAAAAAGAAATACTGAGCATGGTGGCACTCACCTGTAATTCCAGTTGCCAGGAAGATGGACGCAGAAACATCACAGGATTGAGGCTGACTGACCATCTTAATAAAACCTTGTCTTAAAGTAAAATAAAATAAAAAACAAGCTGGAGAATATTTCTGGGTTCAATCCCCAGTACTGCGAAGCCAAAACAAAGCAAAATAAAACAAACCAAAGAAACTAAAAGCGAAATAAAAACACAAAAACTGCCCTCCTCCAAAAGTAACACTGTATACAAGCAACAATAAAGTTGAAAGATTTTTTATTGTTATTGTTGGAACAAGGGAACATAGAAGACAGAGATGATGTCTTTAAAATAATGAAAGAAAGAAAGAAAGACAGAAAGAAAGAAAACTTTGTCAAGTTACCAAGACAAAATTGTTTTCAAAAATAAATATGAGATAAAACCCTTCACAAAGTAGATCTGCCCTATAAAAATACTATAGAAAGTCCTTCAACTGGTAATAGCAATCATATGGGTAAAAATAAATCATTATTATCATCTAAATATATTTAAAGCTAATCTAATAAATTTTAAAGAAAAAAGGCACTATATGCTTTATAGCATATTAGAGTAAAATATATGACAGTGAAAACACAAAAGCCTGGAAGGGGGAAAGAGTGTTGTCACAGGTGTTTATGTTACGTATGAAGGGGTCTAAAGGGAGTTGAAGATAGACCGTGAGAAGTTAAAGATAGATGCTATGAGCCCTAAAATAACCACTGAAATATCAAAAACAAGGGGTTTAGATATGAAACAACAAAGGAGTTAAAATGGAATCTTAAAAAATAATTTAAAATAAGATGGAAAAAGAGGAAAGGGGAAGAAAATAATGGGACAAATAGAAAACAAGCAAGATGGTTGATTAAAACCAAACCATGTTAATAATCACAAAAACGTAGACGATTTGAAAAGCACCTATCCCATATTCTCTATAAAGGGTAGTGGTTGTCAGATTGGTTAAAAAAAGGTAACTCTATGTTACTCATAAGAAATTAATAGTAAATAGAAATATGTTTAAAGTAAAAGCATAGAAACGAGTAGGTTGAAAGGAACATATAGCATGCTAAAACTAACCAAAAGTTTGTTTTCAAGTGAAGAGTATTATCAGAGACAAAGAAGGTCATAGACAAAGAAGGACAAAGAAATTCATTATCTGTACATTGAAAAGTGCACAATATTGCTGCATAATGGTAGAGGACTCAATCATTAGAAGAAATAGTGTATTTATACACCTAATAATAGAGCTTCAAAATACATCGAAGCAAAAAAATAATAGAACTGTTAGGGGAAATATATGTGCATAATTATAGTTGGAAATTTCAATATCTGTGTTTCAAAAATCGGCAAAATAAGCAGATGGGAAATCAATAAATATATAAACCTAAGCAATACCATTTATCAACTTAACCTATTTGACAATTAAAAAAAAACTGTAGCCAACAACAGCAGAATACATAATCTTTTTAAGTGAATGGAAAATATTGACCAAGAAAGACCATGTTTAGTTTATTGAACAAGGCTTTAAAACTTTAAGTGGATTAAACCATAGAAAGTATATTCTCTAGTTACAATGGAAATGACTTGTCAGTATCAGAAAGTTGCTTAAAAATATCCCAAATATTTGAAATTGAGAAATAGCCTTCTAAGCACATGGGCCAAAGAAGAATAAAAAAACAAAAAGTGGAGAAATTTTGAATTAAAGGAATATAAAAACATAACATCCATATTTTTGAGAAAAATTTATGGTAGTATGTTGAAAGGGTGTTTATAAGATTAAATGCTTACATAGGAAAACAGAACCAGAGCTTGTCAATGTCTACCCATTCCGTTGTACATGTGAAACTAGAAAAAGAATAACAAATAGCAAAGTAAGTAGTAGAAAATTAATGATAACAATTCCCTTAGATGTCAGGGAACTAGAAAGCAGAAAAACAGTGTGGGAAAGAATATGAGAAGCCTGTACTTTAAGAAGATCAATAAGATGTATAGACTTCTAGCCAGGTTGATCAAGAAAAAAACAACACAGAAAATTCCCAATGTCAAGAACATATCACCACAAATATTATGGCCTCATAAGGGACTATTATGAACACCTTTATGACTGTAAACTTAGACAAAATGGAGAAATTCCTTGAGAGACACAAACTTCATTCAAGAAAAATAATAGATTACCTGAATATGACTATGTTTATAAGTGAAATAAAATTTGTATGAAAACCTTCTTCAGGAAGAAAATAAAGTTTTCTCTCACCTTCTATTTTTATCAGTATGTGGAGGATCTAGCCTGTGCAATAAGGCAAGAAAATTTTAAAAATCATCCAGTTTGGAAAAGATGAAATGGAGCTGTTGTTTGATGTAGATGACATTGTCATTCACGTAGAAAATTTCATGGAATTGCAAAAGATATAGTACTAACAGCTAGTTTAACAAAGTTACGGGATAAAGAATAAATGTACAAAATTAGTCATATTTTTAAGCATTAGCATTAAATCAGAAATTGACCTGAAAAACCAAAACCTCTTAGCAAACTGTCTTAGTTACTTTTCTCTTTGCCGACACAAAATACCCAACACCCAGAGTTAAATGAGGAAAGGTTTATTTCTGCTCACAGTTTGTAGAGGTCTCAGTCCATAGTCAGCTGGCTCCAAGGCAGGGTGGCAGGGCAGAGGGGCATCGCAGAGGACAAGCAGAGCAGGCAGGAGCAGCACAGCAGCAAGCAGCCAGATTACCTTTCCCTTTTATCCCATCCAGGCTATGAACCTCTTGGGTGGTACCACCCAGAACTATGCTAATTGCAATCAATGGCCTAGTTTAGTACAACACTGCTTTAATCTCAGTGTCACACCCTCTAGATCCAGCCAGTTTTGAAAAGACCCACCTATGAGTGCATGAGGCTTTAGGGGACTATCTAGCATCAAGCTGTAACACATAGCATCAGAAATTTGAAGTGGTCAGGATAAATATGACAAGAAATTCATTATCTGTACATTGAAAAGTGCACAACATTGCTGCGATAAATTAAAGTTACCTAAATAAATGGAAAGATATAAGTAGCACATTTATGGGTTGAAAAACTTAATGTGATGATGATAATTTTCCCCAAATTGATTCACAGGTTCAATACAATCCTAATACAAATCCAAGAAGTATTTTCTTTGTAGAAATTAACACACATATTCCAAAATTTGGATGAAAGTTTCAAATCCCAGAAACATTGGCAATTGTCAGGCAAAGGGAAATGGTTGTGAGAAACTGAAAATATGATTACAAAGAGATGATGAAATCGTTGGTGATAGCATATATTTATCTTGATTGTGGTAAAGTTTCAGAAGCATATATTTATCCAAATATATATTTTAAATATGTATAGCTGGATGTCAGTTATACCTCAGTAATGCTGTTTAAAAACTCCCTAAGTTGTATGCCAAATTGGTGAAACTTACATGTAAAGTTACCTTAATGAAACTTACATGTAAACTTACCTTAATGAAACTGATTTTAAAAATTAAAAAAAAAATCGTAAATGTGGTAAAAAGAACAGAAGGAACTCCTGTTTTCTCTAAGGATAATTTAGACTTTTCCAATTTTGGGGGACAATCATTCATATTGCCATAATATGGCTAATATACCCAGAAAGCATGGTTAGTTGTCATTTGCAGATCTTCCATTTTATTAAAAAAGGTAAGTTTGCATAATCTTCCATAAATATAAGTTTTCAAAATATCTCATCATCACTTTCTGTATTAGCCACTTTTCCACAATGAGACAAAACACTTGCAGTTTAAAGGAGGAGAGAAATATTTTGGCTTATGGTTTCAGAGAGGTTAGTTCACAGCTGGTTCCAAGGCAGAAACAATATAGTGGAAAGGCATGGTGGAGGGTAGCCGCTCTACCCATAGAAGGCATGAAGCAGAGAGAGAAAGGAGGAGCCAGTAACAAGAAAGCACCCTCCTAGGTCCTGCCTCCAGTGACTCACTTTGGACTGCGCCTGCCTCTTAATAGCATGGTCAGCTGTGACCTCACCAGTGGATTAATTTATTAATGAGTATAGCCCCTTCCAAAAGCCCCACCTCTGAACACGTGAGACTTTTTGGGAACATTTTAAATTTAAACCATATCATATCAATATGTAATGAAAACATATTTTATGAAAAAAATAGAATATTCTTAGCAAATTGTCCCAGTTTATATTTTATATGTCATATTATGTAAAATATACAACTAGTGGGTTCTCCTCTTTTGGGAAACAATGATTTTTAGAATTTTTTATAACTGCTGTGCTATCACAGTGCCTTACATAGAGTGCATTAAGGCAAAGGTATATTAGGGCTACTTTTAATTTGCTTTCATTTTGTAATATAATAATAAACACACATATCTTTCTATCATTATTTTCTATCTACATGGAAGACTTTTATTAAGTTCAGCCAGCCCCATTTTCATTAAGCACCCTTACTTTGGTTGTGTACTGTTTCTGCTTTTGACTCACCAGAACAAGGACTTAGTCAATTAACTATTTTATTAACTAGTTGAATACTTTTCTGGAGGTCCCTGCCTTTTCTTACCAGTCAGAGATGATCACAAAAGGCAAATAAATTGACTCCTTTCATCTCTAAAAAGCAGGAATAAATAGTGAAACATTTCAAACAGAATTTCTGTGAGGAACCCAAAGACAAATAAAAAATACCTGCCATTTATTCTGGAAAGCAAAAACTGCTCGCAGTAGCACTGTATTTGAATAAATCATATTGTCACACTGACCTTTATTGATGCACTTTTTCCCAACTTAAAGCATCAATCCTGCTACTTAAAAGATCTTTTTTTCTACAAGCCCTGCAGACCTATCAGGTAACAAAATAATGATTTGCCATCTGTGGATTACCTAAATTGATAATTTAACAAGATCCTCAGTAGCTTCCTCCCAACCTCTCACCCCACCCTGCTGCCTATGTTTGCAATTTCAGCCATGCAATGTACTGATATTATTAGATAACAGAAAATGAGATTTAATTGAAGGAAAATATAGTGTATGGTTCTGAGGCTTCTCAGGTGTGGATTTCCAGAGCATACTACTTATGGCTTCATTTGACTCAGCATGCATGGCAAAGAATATAACCTGATACAACATTTTTAGTCATAAATTCTCCCAGATGAATCAAGAGCTTAACCCTAAGCACACTCCTTCTTCCATTTTTTTTGTTTTGATTTCAGTGTATGTCAGAATTATTTATCCAGATAGAGGAACTGTATTTTCCTAAGGTCATCTTTGGGATATATGGTACACAAACCCAAGAAACTGGAACTGTTTTGGAATAGGTAGTAGGTCTAATATCTTGAATGACATGTCAATGAAATGCTTCCTATGTCCCCATTCTCTTTTAAGAACTATTCTTATTGTCAGTATTCTCCCAATAAAAAGGGTATTTAAGACACTGGTTCACTGTGGGAGGCTGAGGGAAGGAGATTGCAAGTTTAATCCCAGCTTGGGCAATTTAGCAACTTAGTGAGGCCTTGCCTCAAAAAAGGAAGGAACTGGGGATGTAGTGAAGGAACAGTGTGAAGGTCCTTGGTTCAATCTCTAGTACTGCAAAGATTAAAAAAAAAAAAGATACGGGTTTACTAGTCAGCGTGGTGGTAGCCTGTAATCCCACATTCTGGCAGGCTAAGGCAGGAGAATCACAGGTTTGACTTTGCGATTTAGTGAGACCCTGTTTCAAAATAAAAAATAAAAAAAGGGCAGAGGATATAGCTCATGTGAAGGTCCTGGGTTTAATCCCCAGCACCAGAAAACAAAAACAAAAACAAAAACAAAATCGGAGTACTAAGTAAGAACTCAAGATTAGCTCATGGAAGTCTAATACTTTTATTAACAAGTTGTGTTATTTTAGGCAACTATTGTTACTGGTTCCTCATTTTTACTTCTGAACATCTTTTGTATGTCCTGTTTAAAGTTAACTTTGAAGTTCTGATGATGCTAGTAACACTAATAGTCATTCTTTATTGAGTTTTTATGTTACAGGTACCTTATGGGATCGTCTTTTCTGTAACCTTTACTGCAGCTCATTAAAATTAGTATCATTATCCTCATTTTCCATTTAGTAAGCTGTAAGAACATTAGGCAGTTTGCTTGGGGTTACCGAGGCTTATGCAGCAGAGTTGGAATTGGAATCAAGGCCTGCCACACATTGTGTCATTCTCCTCCCACTCTGCCATGCTGCCTCTCCGTGATGTCATGTCTGGGAAGGTGCAGCAGAAAAGGCACCGCGCTAGACAGGTGCACAGTGGTAGCACAGCCATTACAGTGATTAATAGTCATCGTGAAATGTGGGACCCGACACCCAGAGGTGACGGTGCCCTTTCCTTGAATGGGAGTTACACTATGTCATTAGACAGATAATTATAGTGAGATTTTTCAAAGGCAAACTTTTGCCACAGTCTTTATGCATGGCCTTGCTAGCTCTCCAGGAGAAGCAAATAATAATGCTGATTGATTTCCCTTTGCCACTTCTTCAAGTGGTTCCCATTTTAATGTCCTTCCCAATTGTGCCTTTATTGCCATTCAGAGCTGCTGATATTTTAGCCTCTATACAGACTGAACAGTTGTGCTCTTCAGTAAGTGCAAAATGTCTGCATAGCATAGGAAAAAACACTGTCTTTCCTAAAAGCTGCATTAGTGGTTCTTTTTGAAGGCAGCACTTTTCCTTCCTTTATATTCCAGTTGGCAAAATCTGCCAGTTCCCTCTCTCTTTCTCTTCAGAATAATTAATTGATGGAGATACTCAGAGATTTCTGTGACCAAACTCAAATATCACAGTAACAGAAGATCAGCAAAGTTGAATAGTTATATTCTTTATTGTAGTATAGACTACAATATGTAGTATAGACTATGGATTCCAAAGCCTGCTTGGAAAAAGGTTCATTTTGTAAAGTGCACACATGCTATTCCATGACAAAGAAGAAAGGTCGCACAAAAGTTTTACAAAATGGCTTCTACGGTACAGTGATGTTACCTGAGGGCAGGAAAATTTCCAGCTCTGATTTGCACCCCTCAAGTCTGCACAATACTTCTTGTATTCTTATAATGAGTGCAACCTAGAGTCCAAAGAATTGTGGGAATATTTATTTGTTGGTTGCTTCTCCTGAAGACTCTTTACAAGGACTCTGGATACTTTATTCATTTTTCTCTTTTTATAGCCCTCATGAAGCCGATAAAGTATGCTTATATTTTACTGTGTATGTTCTGTAGTCCAGGAATTTGATTTCAAAAGAAGTGATTAAACTGAGTGTTGTTATGGGCAGCTCTGTCTTCTGGTTTGCCCTACTTTTGTGTTATATACTTGATTAGTATTTATTAAACTGAGTTGGTAGCTACATCTCACTACAATGGCCAAAAAATGCACTATATATAGCTAAAAGTACCTTTAAAGTTAAAACAAGAAATCCGTCTGTGGTGGTGAGCAGGAAGATTGTGTAGTTTTTATCTCCTCTCCTTTACCCTCCTCCAAAACGTAAAACTACTGGTAGATCAGTTTATAGGTAGATTGGATTTTGAAAATGTCTGTAATAGGAAGAACAAAGACTTTGTGCTTTATTAACCACCAGCAAGTAAAGTCAAAAGACAAAAAGAAAAGAAAAGAAAGAAAAAAGAGTCCAAATTGAAGAGGAGGAAAAAGTAAAGGCTCTCTTTTTTCTTACATCAAATCTAGGTGCTATTTTGTAATACAGATTTAATTAGCTGGCAGATTTCTCTGAGTTCAGTCTCTTGCTTAAGGCGCCTTGTGACTTCTTGTGATTCTCTGTGCCATTGCTGAGAAAGATGGGTTCATTACTGACCACTAGACCATCATTCTACTGCGCTGTACCTAAATTTCAAAGTGCTTAATGGCACTAAGTAATTATTTCTTAATCCCAAATTTATTATTTTATCATTATCAGTTAGTATTTAACAGGGATTTTCATTAAATTGATTCATACCAATATATAAATTACTAATCTCTCTTTAATATTCATCAGTTTTAAAGATGAATGTCCGTTATCATAGAGCAGAGGTGGTGAAGCTACGGCATGTGTGTTATTGCATTTTTTTTCCCAAGGCAAGTGATGTTAATGTAGAGTTGTTTTTTCTAAACTAAAACCTCAGCATTCAGGTTTGACTGCAGCGATGACACTTTGTGCTAAATGAGCGGGTTTTGGGTTGTGGTTTGGGCGCTTGGTCTCTGAAAGATTCACCGTCACTGTCGCAGAGAGTATCCTACCTGCTGGCTAATGAGACCTGAGACAAAACTGCAGAGAACTGTATCAACCGAGGTCACTGCAATCTAGCAATTTGATCAAAACATGTTCTAAAAATTCATTTATTTATTCAATTAGAACTTGCTATGTATGAGATGCTTAGAAATAAAATATGTGAAATGAATATCACTTATATAAGTAACTTCATGTTTTAGTCACCTTCTCGTCATTGAGATACAATATCTGACACCCACAATTTAAAGGAGGAAAGATGTATTTTGTCTCACATTTCAGTTCAATGTCAGCTGACTCCAACTCAGGACAGCACGGCAGAGGGACATAGTAAGGGAGAAGTTGCTCACTAGATATAAACCATAGCACTTCAATTTAAAGGATTTCATCTTTTAGTAGAGGAAATAGGTCAGGAAAATGAGTGATCAGTGAAATTAGAGAGATACAAGAAGATATTTGGCATATATTTCAAATAACCTTTTCAGGATTCTCAGGCCAATGTGAATCTCAAAGGATGAACATGAACAACAGCTAAAGAGAAATAGGGAATAGCAAGTGGGAACTATGTTTTAGTTAAGGGCATTGTATGGGTAAGGGTCTCAGCATGTAGCACACTTAATAGAAGCCATTAAAGATATTTTAATGAAGGGGCCATTTATAAACCTAAATGTGAAGTTTCAGAAAACCAACAAGGGATAATGAAGCATCTTCAGGTCAAGGAAAATCCAGAAATTGTCACCACCCTTAGGCTTAAAGGGACAAGAAGAGAGAACAAGTGCTTACACTGAGCAAGACCGATAGCCGTGGCTCTAAAGAAGAACATTGTTTTCATCAGAGAAACAGCCATTGCCGAACCATGACCTGGAAGAAAGAAACCAGAGAAGTAAATACCCTCTCTCTCCTCCAACCCTGTGGTTTTATAGAGTTCTCTGTAGGCTGAACTCAACACAAAGTGACGGGCATGAGAATCTGGTCCTTCTGAAGCAATAGAAAGATGCAGAATAGAACTGGAGGGATAAAAATAGAATAACTATCACAGACATGGAAATGAAAATATCACTGTGTACCTTCTATTGCCAGAATATAAGTTCTGAGTGTCAAGAATAAAAGATAATAGTGAGAATATGACTTATACCTGAAGCTTCTCCATAATTTCTCATCACATTCTGAATAAATCTTGTAGCATGTTATAGATGCCAACCAGATTATAGACCCCTCTCTTGTTCTCTGGATATACAGATGATTCTAGAGCCTGGTGGAGAGAAAGAAGAGTTTGCCTGGAAGGGAACAGCAATTTGGAAGGTGACTGAACTGCAGAGCTTTAAATTCATTAGAGGGTTAATTCACTGATGGATTTGTAATTTGATGGCGTTGTTGGCAAGTGATGGAAATTTAGGAGATGTAATCTAGCTGAAGGGAATAGTTTATGGGGGCATACTCTTGGGGACTGTGTCTTTACCTCAGCCCTTTGCTCTCTAGATTGTTGTCACTCTCTGGTTCCTGGCCTGCTCCATATGAGCCCCTCGCTTTGCCACTCACTCCCTGCTATGTTTGATTTCGTTACAGGCTCAGAAACAGTGGAGCTGAGTGATCATATACTGAAACTTCTGAATCAATGAGCTAAAATACATCTTTCCTCTTTTAAGTTGATTTTCTCAGATATTTTCTTACAATGACAAAAGCCGACTAATAACAAGTAACAAAAGGGTGTACCAGATTTCAGTGATATTCACTGGAGAGGTGGAACTACCAAAAATCAAATGAAAATGTAGGAAAAAAGAGATTTTGCAAATGCCAATTTGCATATATGCAGCAGGTAACTAACAGTCAAGTACAGTATGACCTGTTGGTGGAGATTTGAGTTAGGGATATAGATTTCGGAAGCCTTGCTTAAGGCTTAAGGCAGTGTGCAATGTGCACATTCCTAGGACTGTCTGTAATCTGGAGATAGCAGGGTAGAAAAACCTATGAAAAATAGAAAGGAAAAATAGTCTCCCAATGCATAAAGATGAGGAGAGTTGAAAATGGTAAGATCTTTGTTGGATATATCAGTTAGAAAGCTGGTGGTCAGCTTTGCACAAAACGATTCCATTGGAATGGGGAAATATGCGATTGTGGAGCTTTAAGGTGTGAAAGAGAGATTTGGATTTAGAGCCAGTGATTAATAGAAAGTTCCATTTAGAAGTTGACACAAGTGTGGGTTTCTTTTTTAAAGAAGAATTGGACTCAAGAAGAGGATGGATAGATGAGAGAGACCTGCTTACTCACTGATGAGAAGAAATGATAATGGAAAGCACATTTGAAAGAAAGAGAATGCTAAATGGATAAATAATTAAGAGTCGACATCAAATTAAAATGGAAGTCAATATTTACATATTAGGTACAGGTATTTGTTTTCTGTAAATTGAATTTTTGAATTGCAATACAGATCACCCTTAAATATCAAGTTGTTTTCGTGATCTCTAGGAGCATAGTCCAAGAATTGTGGGCAGCAGTCAGAACACATTTAGTTATTGTTATATTGTTGTTATTGTGATTGCTAGTAGGTAGCAAGAGTGTGGAAGTGAGTTGGCCAGTGGTAGAATTGAGGATTCTCATTTCTAAATGTGCTCATTTTAATTCCTTCCCATCCTTAATCTTTGTTTTGAAATCAACTCAAGTTTTACTAGTCATACTTCTTTTTGTGTGTTAGTATGTGTTCTGTATGTTTCTTCTAAGTAGACTTTCTTTTATTTTTCATATATTTGCTCATTTGAGAACAAAGCCATTCTACCTCATTCTAACATGACCACTAAATTTATAAGCAAAATGTAACTACTTAGTGGATATCTAAGTGGGCAGAATTAAGTGCTTTTCATCTACATTTTCATCATTTACATAGTTGGATCAACATATGAAATCACTGTGTAGACATGAGAGGATTAAAGAGGATTAAAACCAGGAGAGTTTTAAATGTATCTACTGAACTCATTACAGTGCCTAACCAAAAAGAAAAAAAAAAAACAACCAGTATCGTAGTACTTGCACTATTACTAGATCAAGTAATAATTCAAGTAATAATTTGCTCTGCATATCATCTACTTATATTAAGTACCACCCTGCGTATCCACATATGTTCCTTCCAAACTGAATGGACATTCATCCAGCCATAGTGATAAGGTGAGATAAAAACAACATAGACCAAAGCCAATGAAACCGAGCTTTTATTATTATCATTATTAAAGCAGTCTTTTCCTGCAACCAAGGAATAATGTTTGTCACCTCCTGTACCCTTCTTCAGACAGGAATGAGGAAGCTGTTGACCTGGGTGAGTGGCCCAGGGGTCATTGCAGAGTACATCCTTCTCTAAATGTGCTGCTCTGTGTTCACAGAGACGTAAATTTTGCTGACCTGGTATGATTCTTGTTCATGCTGGCTAAATACTAAATGCTTGGGCAGTTGAAATGTAGTTATTCTCTTCGCACTTTTTAAAATAGAAATGTCTGTGCTGACCTCTAAATTCTAAGTTCAAGCCTTCATAAGGCCATATCATTCACATCAATGAAGATGGAACATAAATGGCAGTGGGCATTAAATGATTTGAATGTGCTAAAATTTAATCTCCATATCTCTTCACGAGGCAAGACATCTTTAGTAGCTTATCTGCTCTGTCCAAAGATGAGGTTTGACCGATGCTATATTTACCCACATTTCTGAGTAGATGGTGATGTTTCTGTTGAAGAAACTGTCAACTAAACAAGGGACAGATGGCAGTAGTACTGCAGTTTGAACATTATGTTGCCTGTCTGAAAAGGATAAACTATACTTTATATCTGATTGTTCTCAGGTTCTACAAATCATGGCTAGGCCAAAAGTGATTTATGTTCTCTGATTTAAAATATTTGATCAAATGGAGTAAGTACAGGCAATGGCCATCAAATAGGTGGAAGAATTAGGTACAGAGGCTCCAGAGGATTTCATTTAGAACAAAAGACAACTTCCTTAGAGGAGAAAAAAGTGCGATTTTTCAGAAAATATTCTCCAAAGCACTAATTCTTTCAAAGTATAAGCATGGAGAATCAATGGCCAAATAAGCAAGGAACACATGGTATAGTACCTATTCTTCTTAAATGTACACACAACCCAAAGGGAAGAACTATGTTTACTATTGCTGCTTTTAATCATTACCCCAAAACACTCATCTAAGACTTTTTTTTTTAAAAGAAACACTGACTGATATCCCATGGATCAATCTAGAGTTCTATTGAACACATTGTGTTGATTGCTTAGCCTAAAAAAACCTTCAGTTTGTAGTGAGTACAAAGTAGGGAGCTATACACTTGATTAGCAGAATGTTGTTCAATAGTGTTCTTGGAAACCTTTCAATGACAAAGTTTTCTCACTGTGGTCTCCATTCGGTTCAGTACTAAATATGGGTCCTTCACTGGTAAGGACTGCAAAAGAAGTTTAGGATGGGGGCACACATCCTCTGTGAACTACAAATTATTAAAATCTAGTTCAGAATTAATTTTCTCTTGATTTGTTGTTATAGTCACAGTTTTAAATTTTGTAAAACTTTATGATTTTTAATAAAATAAAATAAAATTTCTAAGTATATTTATACATTTTTACATATTTAAAATGTTATGGTCATTTGTTTAGTTTTAACATTTTAAGAAGTCTGAGATACCCTGTTGACCCAGAAAGAGGTAAAACTACAGCAAAATTGATTAGCGATTCTGTGACTGTTTCTAGCTAAGTATATGCTGGTAGGAAGAAAAGGGTGTAGAGTCACTGGGGTGATGGGCACCTGTGCTAAAATGGTAGGTGAGTGCTTCAGGTGGCAGAGGTTGGAGGAGCACATAGAAGGGGGTTAGAGTCAGACTCATCTTCAGCTGTTCAGAATGATGAGGCCCCAGGAATGCTACCGTGTCACTCTGAGTACCATTTTCTCCAGCTGTGAAGCAGAGTATTACTGCCTATCTTAGAGTGCCTCTGGGAAGAGAAGAATTAGAGAATGTAGATTAGGTGCTTGGCATATATAGGTGCTCATCAAACGTTGGTTACTTTTTTTTCCTCTACAGCAGTGGTGCTCAACTGGGAGCAATTTTGCACCCCCTGAGGACACGTGGTACTATCTGGAGACATCTTCGGTTGTCACTCTGGGGAGAAGAGCTATTTGTATCTGGTGGATAGAGGCCAGGGGTGCTGCTAAACATCCTGCATTGCACAGAATAGTCCCAGGATAAATATTAAATAACCCAAAATGTCAGTAGTGCCAAGATGGAGAAATCCTGTTCCACAGCACTGTGCTCTAAGCTCTGTCTTGTCTCCTCTACGGGCATGTTCAGTTATTTCAGCACAGAGCAGAGAAAGTGTAGGCATATTCTAAGGAGAGAAAAAAATAAAATCTTGGAGACCAGAGCATTCAGTAGGATGAAGGTTTAAATTCTGAAATACCATATTCACTTTAATCATAGGAAATTAGCAGTAATGAATGCACTCTGTTTACTTACAAACCAAAGTTAGTAACAGAAAACCCCAAGAAAAGAACAAAGAGACTAGAAAATATTCTGCAGATCCGGAAAGGTAAAAATGTTGAGTTATCTCTTTCTCCTTTTTATTATTAAATAGATCAATTTCCCCATGGAAGTGGGCAATCCAGCAGTTAATTTTAAAAAAAGATCTAAACTATTATACATCTAAGCTCTGCTTTTGTTCCTCAGGAAAACTTGGGATACAAATCCATGTCGTGGAGCTTTGGGGACATTTCAGCTTCTCACACAGAAGTATTCATAACAATAGACACCTTGAGATGCCACGACCCCTACCAGAAAGCAGTGATCAAGGGGTAAGAAGGAAAGAATGTGTGCATGTGGCATGTGTTCGATTTGCCCTGTGCACACACACAAGTCTTTTCTTGGAAATGGTGTATATGTCATTATTCATGTTGTCTGCAGCTCACTTCACCAATAATTTGGAACAATGAGGAAGGATGGAGATTTATTTATTTTTTAAAAATTATGATCAGTTACAAGCAAGAGTGGAAAGGTTACCTGTAGGCTGTGTACTATTTCCCAGTAATACAATGCCAGCAAGTCAGCAAGGTAGAATATTGGTTTCTTTTTAGAGTTTAGAACTTCACAGATTTGGAAAGAAACTAAAATATGAATCAAAGTGCATGAATAGAGACTAAAATATAGGTAAGAATTACTATTGAGGAAGTGTTTATTTTGAAAATTGATAGATATATAGAGATACCCTTAGGTAACTGGCACATGAAACGGAAAACAAATGTAGGTGTTTTCAAGTAGAATCAGAAGATAGCAGGATCTAGCAAGCCCACTTTCACTCAGTTCCTTATATAGTAATGCGCATGGGATCGTAATTAGTTAGACTCCTCCAAACCCAGAGTGCAGGTAACTTCAAAATGAGTATCACTGGCATTTTCCACCTGTAGTGAGAAACTTGTGTGCTGCTTATTTGGATTTCAATATCTTTTAAACCAGATTCCATCTTGATCTTTCATTTTCTCGTTAGAGCTGATGCTCCAGTGAATGGAAGTATATCACATGAACCTTTGGTGTGGTGACTTCTGGAGTTACTCTAATATTGGGTCTTTGATGCTGTGGCTAGGGGAACGTGGAAAAATCACTTACTCTTCCAATGCCTCATTTTATTAATCTGTGAGAAGGGTTATTATTAGTAGTGGTGGCAATCCCGTGGAATGGTTTATGGGTATTAAATGTGAAGACCTGAGAAAAGTAGCGGGTATGTACAAAGGGTGAGCAAAATATACTGTGAATGTTTAAATTAAAACTATTTTTATAGTAAAAGGCACATTGTCATTAATCTCCTTCAGTATACTCCCCTTCATTTCAAACACTTATCCCATTGTTACTTTCTGAAACTGTTCTGGAATCTTCTTTTGTGAGTGTCTTTATGAGGTGTGATCAAAAATACTGAGAACGCTGCCGCCAAGTGGCGTTCAATACTACAAAGTGTACTCATCCATCTTACTCACTAGATCTAGCACTGTGTGACTTCTGGCTCTTCCCCAGAATCAAAATGATCATGAAAGGTAAATGTTTTGAGTCCATTCAGGACATGAAGGCAATCATAACAGCACAGCTAAAGACACCCATGAAAGAGGATTTCATAAATGCTTCAGAAAGGGGCCAGAAGTGTGCTTGAAGTGAGGGAGAGTATTTTGAGGGAGAGTACATGGCAATATTTCTTTCACTGTAATACATTTTAAATATAAACATTTGCTGTATTTTTTATTATCTCTCGTATGACTAGCCTCACATATTAATTGTCATTGTTTTTGTTAATATTTTTAGTATCATTAAAATGTATAACTTCTAATTATCTCTCTAGATAGGACAGACAATGTCATCCAAACATTCAGCAAACATTTATTGTTATACTGTGGTATTCCATACAATTTCCTAAGCATTGAAGTTAGAGATGATAGAATGGTCTCTGGCTAGGGAAAGAGGCCAGCATCATAGCGTTATCTTATATATACCTTGTGTCTGTCATATCAAGGGTACTGAGGAAGGATTCTTGTGGGAGTCCACCTGAACCAGGGCAGGCCACACAGCTAGAAGTCAGTCAGAAGAAGTGGGTTAAATAGGAGGTAATAGTGTGGTGGAGGGGACAGCCTAGAAGACATCTAAGGAGTCCTTAACTGCCATCCTTTGATGTATGCCGGTCTCAGTTAATTGTGAATAAGCATAGTGAGTGCCTTTTTCTTAACTTGAAATGCATGATACCATTCTCAGTTTTTATCAGCCCTATGAATTGTTACTATCTTAGTCGTACAGATGTGAGAAGGAGACAGAAAATATAAACTTCGTGCCTAAGGGCTCAGAGCTATTGAGTGTCAGTCAGGGCTTACACCTACCAAGTGTAGTTTCAGTCGTCTTATAGCCTAATTGATGATTACAAAACATTGTGATTAAGTAACTGCTCCAAAGTTTTTAACAGCGGTCCCAGAAACCTAACTCAGTTCTTTCTGGCACCAATGATCCCTTTGTCCAGAAGAGCTTGGAGGTTTGGTGTAGTGCATAGTCCATCTTCGAGAAGCTAGCTTCTTTACACTTTGCAGGCGGGGTGAAAGGCCGAGTGAGAGTCTCTGAAGCTCTCCCTGCATCATCTGGGCTTCCAGAAATACAGTGAAAAATGTCGGAGGACAATGCTAGTCTTTATCGGCCATGGCTTTATTGCCATTCTTTGTGACGCTCTAAAATCCTCAGCTGGTAAGACCGACCTGCACAGGTGGGTGAACACAACATAGGTGTGGTAAAGCAGAGACACCACTATGACCCAAGGATGCATCCTTTCTGCATTTCTGTAAATTAATGTTGAAAGATTTGGCAAATACAAGTACAGGACACCCAGTTAAATTGAATTTCAGATAAACAGATGAACTGTTTTAGTATCAGTAAGTCCCATGCAGTGTTTGTGATATACTTATCCTAAAAGTGATTTGTTATTTGTCTGAGATTCAGATTTAACTGGGCCTCCTGATTTTGGTATTTCCAACCTAACATTGAGGGGGACACAGAACAGTTTTGTCTGGAAAGAATTCAAAGATGGCTCAACAGTTTGGGCCAAAGTAGTGGAGAATCAGAAAGTACCTACTTGATGGATCTTTTTGTACTCAAGGCCCCATGTACAGCATCCCCTCCCCAGAACAGCTCTTGGCGAGGGCCTGGAGAGAATGAGACACAGTTATGGAGAATGTGACCAGGGAGAATCTGCCAACGGTAGCACAGAATTTGTAAAGTGCTCTCTCAGGCTTGGGGTCGACGGGCTTCTGGCTGGACTCATTCACTGGGCTGCCAGTCAGACATCAGGCTGCTGAGGAAGGGTGACCCCAGAGATGGGTGCCTTCTTCCCTGCTGGCTGCAATCATCTCTTCTTTGTGCCTCCAGCTACTTTCAACCCGGGACATTGGTATTTATTTATTTTTCTGTGTTCAGTCTTTTGAACTACATCATAATCTTTCCTGGTTCTTAGACCTTTGGATTTCAACTGGAGCTGTGCCTGTGGCTCTTCTGGATCTCCAGGTTGCCAAATGTACATCTTGGGACTCGGCAGCCTCCCTTAACTGTGTGGGCCAATTTCTGATGCTCAATCACTCACTCCCTCACTCAATCAACATATCTATACATTTTTAACGATTCTGTTTCTCTGCAGCATCCTAATATGGTGTTCTTTACCTATTATTGAATACACACAAATTGCCCTCCAAAATGGTATATTTATCCCTCATTTATAGATGAGCAAAATGAGGCTCAGAAAAGATAAGACACTCTAAGGTCAAGCAGTAATAATGCAAACACAAGGTTTCTTGGTTCTAAATATTTTTTTAAAGAATTATCATATATAGAGTCATGTTCATTGTGAAAAACAGGTCAGGTTAATGGCTGAATAAATCTAATGGTACATAAAGACAAGCTTTCACTTCAGCAAGCATCTTCCTTGCTCCTCGTTTCCCCTTGCATTCCCCTCCCCCGTCTTCTTCCCTCCTTTGTCCTAACCTCTCTTCCCTTCCCTCCTCCCTCCCTTCGCCTTCCCCCATCCTCCTCCCTTCTTGTTCTCTCCTCTCCCTTCTCCTTCAACTGGGTGGGTTTAGGGTATGACGAGGGTACTTGTAGTGGAAGAGAATGCGGAGGAACAGAATCACCCAGCATGTCTAGAGTTTATTGTACTCTAATTATCCTGCACTTTGGAATACAAGCAATGAAGCATCTCAGAAACATTGAAGTTTCCATGTCTTTTGGCAAAAGGGAACTAACATGGTTCTTAATGATGTTACTCAAGGGGATCACGGAATGAAAACTTTTGTTATTTCTTTCCATTAATATTCATTTTTTGTTTCTCAATTTGGAGGGACCTTTGAAAGAAAAATATCATATATTTACCTTATTTTAGAAACATTACTGTTTAGAAACACCTATTTTCAAAGCTCTGGATAGATTGAGCCATTTCCATAGAATTAAGAGTTTTGAGACACAAGGATCGTATAATTCAGTCCTTACCATGGTACGTTCAAGCCCACGGCTTTGACATCCTCCCAATTCCCTTTGGCCACCCAATTAAATAGGTCAGGTACTAAAGTCTGATCACACATTAAAAGATTCTGTCCTTTTTCAAGGCCTTATCAAAGATTTAGTATGTCTTTCTAAATGAACTAGGGAGCCGTCCTTTGAAGCATCTGCTAAAAGATGGAGTGTTACCTGTCAAACACTAGATGGAAATGGTAATGCAAAGATTTTTTAAAAAGTATGGTCTAAAGGAAATAAAAGTGTAGCAATAGCAGAAAGACTTTGTTAAGATGTATGGACGATATAGATAGATCTTGCTTATGGACTAAATAAAAATAAGAACAGTAAGTACAGCACCGTGTATAATTAGTTTATCCAGTATTGTATTGCTTTATCAACTATTTTATTTGTATTTGTTTACTATTTTATAGTCTGCTAAAATGAAATGCCATTCTCAGTGTCTTCTAGATAATAATTTATGGGGAAAAAGAAAAGCTTCATTTAGTGTATATGTCTCATCTCTTTTTTGTAAACATATATAACTTACGTGAGTTTAATTTTTAATCTGTTCACTCAGTTTAAAAAGGAGTCCATTTATGTAATTCGTAGTATGAGTAAGGAGCAAAGATACGGAAAGTTGCTTATTACCCAGGGGCTTCCCTCAAGGAGATTCTCATGTACTGGTGAAGCTACTTCCTAACAGGATGTACTGTGTGTAGTGATAAAGGGGTGTGTGTGTGTGTGTGTGTGTGTGTGTGTGTGTGTGTGTGTGATGGTGAAACAAAAAAAAAGTCTTACCCCAAATTTACGTGTCTAGAAGGGGGGAGGTTGCTGCAGAGGATAGGGTGGCCTTTCTTTCTGTTTGATGTTATTCCTGGATCTTCAAAGATGAAGACTAATTAGCCAGATAAGAAGGGGATGTTTTCGGAAAGTCCTTTCTCCAGGTGAAGTGTGAAGCTGCAGAGTTTGGTTTGCTTCTATAGGCGCTGAGGGTAACGTGTACATCAGTGTGTGGTGAGAGATGACATTGAGGAGACCTCAAGCCCCCAGACATGGGAAAACTTTGTGAATGCTTATGGCGCTAAGTTATTTGGGCATCACTATGTTGCTTTTACTTGCATGATATGTATCTTTTTTTCCCAAATGATTAGTTTAGTGTCTCAAGTAGAAAAGAAATTTAAACAGCACAAGAAGGGTGGGGAAGGCCAATCAGTGAGCTGCTGTATTAGGATGAGCGGTGAGTAGCCCCCAAATAGTGTAGTTTGCAGGGAGGAGACGGGTGCTAATATATCTCCTGCTCGGCAGTATATTAGATTCCCAATTCAGATCGGTCAGCTGACAACTCTTAACAGACGGGGTTCTGGCCCTCCCAGAGTTGCCTGTACTGCATTTTACAATCTTGATGCTGATTTAATATCTGTAAATTTCTGTGTAAGCCCTTGTTCCCTGAAGTGTTGTCTGCGGACCGGCAACAATGACATGATGGCTGTGACATTAGACCGTCTAGTCAGAGATGTGCACTGTTAGGATCCAGTCCAGACCTACTAAATCAGAGTTTGAATTGTAGCGCGCTCCTGGGATGAATGCCGTGTGGTGTGAAGCTTGATAACGCGAAGTTGAGTTGGAAAATTTACTCAGGTTAGCGCAGGTATTTTCAACTACTGTTGCTTGCAGCTTATTGGCAATCAAAAAAAAAAAAAAAACCTTAGACATACATAAAAGAATCAGATCGACTGCAAAACAGTTAAAAGTGCTAAAAGCCCTAAAAAATGTTGACTATTAACTGTGAATAAAGCAAGTAGCAGAATGTGCTGGTTCTGTAATTATCAGTTCAACTGAGAAAAGAATATTTATTTACTTATTAATGCTTAATTTTCTTTTTCATGTTGATCTGCCTTATTTATTTTCTAGTGTACATACCATCGACAATCAGCTGCAAGAACAGAAAAATTATTTTTCTTCATAACAATGCTTTCTTGCTTTCTTTCTTTCTTTCTTCCTTTCTTTCTTTCCTTCTTTCTCTAGACAGTCTCGCTTTGTAGTTCAGGCTAGCCTTGAACTTGTGCTGATTCTGGACCTCCTGCCTCAGTTTCCCAAGCACTGGGATTTCAGGCATGTACCATGGCACCTGGGTTTATCATGGTTCTTTAAGAGTCAAATTAGTGTAGTGACCCTACATCTAGTGGCCACATATTGTGCCTTCAAAATAGAGAACGATGTCACACATAAAATTCTTGCTTTCTTAAAAGCTTTATTATTTGGCATAAGTGTCATGTTTGGCCTGCCACTGTTTAGTTCTTTCGGTTTCTTACTGTACAGTAACTAACTGGACCAATGTTTAATTAATCTAAGACTGTAATTTCTGATCAAAAACTTCTAACAATAGTAAACGAGAATGCATGGCATTGATGCAAGGATAAAATAGAAAAAAATAAAGAAAATGAGAGTGACTGCACACTCACTCTTATATGGGTAATTGACTAATAAATAAGGTTCTCCTACAAGAAATAGTGCTAACTTGCTTCGTTAAACAGATGAGGCAGACCAATCAGATCTTAGGTATTAATCAATGAGATCAATTACATGGAGAACAAACACATGGAATATGAAGGTAATAGTTCCTGAAGCCAAGGAAAAAGTTCAGAGAATCTAAAAGAAAGTGCTTTTAGAGATATTTTCTGTTTTTTTTTTTAAAGCATTAAGGTGGGTTAAGATCCTTCCAAATTTAATAGCATGTTGGAGTTTAGCACCCATCTTGCTATTCCTCCTGTTTTCACCTTGGAATTTTTTTTTCATTTTATTTTAATGGTATATTTTAGATGTACATAGTGATACCATTCATCATAGGGGATTTGTACCTGTACGTGACATATCTTGTTGCTTCTTTTTTTCCCATTCCCCTTCCCTCACCCCCTCCTCCATCCCTATTACAAAAGCTTTGTTTCCATTTTTTCCTTCCATTTCATATTTCTCTTATCCTCTGTTCCATTTCTCCCTCCCTTGTTCCCTTTCCCATTTGGACATTTTCTTCCCTTTCCCAATAGAAAATAAAGACTAAAATGTATCACCTTGGAATTTTATTTACTTCTCCATCACTGCTAAATCAAGCCATGTAGTTCTATCTCTGTGTCTTGTTTCAGTCCATGTTTAAAGTTTTGCTGTCAAATTGTCCTCTCTAGGATAATTCCCCATTTTGCTTATAAATATTTCTAGAAGCACATTTTCTCCTTTTTTTTTTTTTTTGATGCCAAAGTTTGTTTTATAGAGACCTCAAGGTATATCTAGGCAACCTGGGCCATAGTGGGCTTTATTTCTTTATGGATTGTGCATCTTTTTTATAAAGGGCTTTTAAAAATTTGAGTATATTTGACAAAATCATATACAGGGGCACCCAGGTTTATGAAATTAATTTGTTCTACAATTTTGGAAAAGATGGCCACATTTGTATTTGTGTGGGAAAACTGCCATGAAAGTATACACAGTCGATTAAATGAAAGCAAAGACAGAATCTGAGAACTAGAAGACAGGACTGCACTTCATGACCATGAAAAGGAAAACTTCTTAAAAATAGCTAGAGACTATGAGAAATCAATACAACCACTGCAAGATGATGCAAAGAGGAGCAACATAAGATTGATCAGAGTGAAGGAAAAAGAAGGAGATCGTGTAAAGGATCTAAAAAGATTATTCACAGACATAATGACAGAAAACTTCCCAAGCATGAGAAGAGAACTTGACATACAGACAAGTGAGGCATATAGAACCCCGATTACCCACTACCAAAATAAATCTACACCAAGACATATAATAATCAAGATTCCAGAAATTCAACAAAAGAACAGAGTACTAAAAATTGTTAGAGAGAAAAAAAAACCAAATCACCTATCCAGGTAAACCCATCAGAGTCACAGCAGACTTCTCAAGACAAATCCTTAAATCAAGGAAAGCCTGGAGCAAAATATTTCAAGCCTTAAAAGAAAATAATCTCCAACCCAGATTGATGTACCCAGGTAAATTATCTTTCAAATTCAACAATGAAATAAGATATTTGCATGACAAAGAACAACTGAAGAAATTCATGACCTCCAAACCACCTCTACAAAATATTTTGGAAGATATCCTAGAAAAGGAAAAAGGAAACTATAATTACAAGGACACTAATAAATAATAATCCACTAGGCAAGACAAACAGTTAAACTGAGGTGAAACACAGAGCCAACAATGGTAAAGATCTATGACCAAAATAAGTTAATAGATTACAGCTGTAGCCATCAATGTAAATGGTCTCAACTCACCAATCAAAAGAAACAGACTAGCAGAATGGATCAAGAAACAAGATACATCAATATGTTGCATACAAGAGACACATCTAACTCAAAAGGAAATTCATAGACTGAAAATCAGAGGATGGAAAACAGTACTTCATGCAACAGGAACCCAGAAAAAAGCAGGGGTAGCTATCCTAATCTCAGACAAAGTGAACTTCAAACCAAAACAGATCAAGAGGAACAAAGAAGGTCATTACATACTTCTCGAGGGAAAACTCCAAGAGGAAGAAATAACAATCATTAATATTTATGCACCAATGCATGTTCTTGGTAAAAAAAAAATTTATGCACCAAATATCGGTGCATCAAACTACATAAGACAAATATTAAGGAACATGAAAGATCAAATAAATACTAATACAATTATAATGGGAGACTTCAATACCTCACTGTCACAAATAGACAGATAACTAGACAAAAACTTAACAAAGAAATATCAGAACTGAATCAAATCTGCGAACAAATGGACTTAGCAGATGTATACAGAGTGTTCCACCCCACAACAAAAGAATACACATTCTTCTTAGCTGCACATGGGATGTTCTCCAAAATAGACCACATACTAGCTCATAAAGCATGTTTAAGTAGATGTAAGGGAACTGAAATTATACCATGCATACTATCAAACCATAGCACAATAAAACTGGAATTCGATGGTAACAGAGAACAAGAATACCACATAAACACTTGGAAACGAAATAACATCCTTCAACAGCTGGGTCACAGAAGAAATTAAAGAATAAATTAAGCAATTTAATGATAATGCTGATACAACATACCAGAACCTATGGGATACAATGAAAACAGTACTATGAGGGAAATTCATTGCACTGAACTCACACATCAGGAAGACAGAAAGAGCCCAAATAAACAATTTAGTGTTGCCCCTCAAACACCTAGAAAAAGAAGAACAAGTCAAACCCAAAGCTCATATGAGAGAGGAAATTATTAAGATCAGAGGTGAAATTAATGCAATTGAGACTAAGAAAACAATACAAAAAAATCAATGAGTCAAAGAGTTGGTTCTTTGAAAGAATACATAAAATAGACAAACCCCTAGCCACTCTTATCAAAAGAAAAGGAAAGAAAAGACCCAAATCCATGCAATAAAAAATGAAAGGGGTGAAGTCACAACTGACCCTATGGAAATCCAAAGGATCATCAGCACCTACTTCAAGAAACTCTACTCAAACAAGATGGAAAACACTGAAGAAATGGACAGATTCTTAGAAACATATGAACTACCAAAACTGAATCAAGAAGAGACAAATATTCTAAATAACCCAATATCCACCACTGAAATTGAAGAGGTAATTAAAAACCTACCAACACAGAAAAGCCCGTGTCTTGACAGTTTCACAGCTGAATTCTACAAGAAATTCAGAGAGGATATAATACCACTATCCCTGAAACTCTTTAATGAAATTGAAAAGGAAGCAGTACTTCCAAAATCATTCCTGGAAGCAAGTATTACCCTGATACTAAATGCAGAAAAAGATCCCACCAAAAAAGAGAACTACAGACCAATTTCCCTAATGAACATAGATGCAAAAATTTTCAATAAGATACTAGCAAACAGAATGCAACAGATTATCAAAAAGATTATATGCTATGACCAAGTAGGATTCATCCCAGGGATGCAGGGATGGTTCAACATATGCAAATCAATACATGTAATACACCATATTAACAGAATCAAAGACAAAAATCACATGATCATCTCAATAGATGCAGAAAATGCATTTGACAAAATCCAGCACCAATTCATGATAAAAACGCTGCAGAAATTAGGAATAAATGGTCTATATCTCAATCTGATAAAAGCCATCTATGACAAACCAATGGCCAACCTCACACTAAATGGTCAGAAACTTGATGCTTTCACACTAAAATCTGGAACAAGACAAGGCTGTCCACTATTACCACTGTTATTCACTATAGTTCTAGAAACATTAGCTAGAGCAATCAGGCAAGAGAAACAAAAAGAATAAAGATAGGAAAGGAAGAAGTTAAACTATCATTATTTGCAGATGACATGATACTCTACATAGAAGACCCCAAGAATTCCACCAAAAAACTTCTAGATTTAATTACTAAATTCAATTGCGCAGCTGGATACAAAGTCAATAGCATTCCCATATACCAATAACAAACTCAGTGAGAAAGAAATAACCGAAGATATTCCTTTCACAATTGCATCCAAAAAAATGACATACTTAGGAATCCATCTAACAAAACAAGTAAAAGATCTTCTTTCTCATTAAAAACTCCAGTACTCTAAAAAAGGAAATGGAAAGAGATTTCAGACAATGGAAAGATATCCCATGTTCGTGGGAAGGAAGAACCAACATAGTGAAAATGGCCATACTTCCTAAATTACTGTACAGATTTAATGCAATTCCAATCAAAATACCAGTAATATACTTCACAGAATTAGAAAAGGCAGTCATGAAATTTATCTGGAACCAGAAGAGACCAAGAATAGCAAAAACAATTCTGGGTAACAGGAATAAAGCAGGGGGCATTACAGCCCCCAACTTGAAATTATATTATAAAGCTTCTGTGATAAAAACAGCATGGTATTGGAATGAAGACAGACCCGAGGACCAATGGAACAGGCTAGAAGATGCAGAAATAACTCCAAACACACTCAAATGTCTCATCTTCGACAACGGAGCCAAACACCCTCATGAGCTGGAAGAAAGTTAGCCTTTTTAATAAGTGGTGCTGGAAAAATTGGCTTACCACATGCCAAAAACTAAAACTAGATACATATCTCTCACCATGTACTAAGCTAAAATCAAAGTGGATCAAAGATCTAAACATTGAAACAGAAACACTAAATCTCCTGGAGAATAAAATAGGAAGAACTCTCCAAGACATAGGGGTTGGGAAAAAATTTATGAACAGAACCTAGACTCTGCAGGAAACAATACAAAGAATCAATGCTTGGGACCATATCCTATTAAGAGGCTTTTGCGCAGCAAAAGAAATTACTAATAGAGCAGGGCGAGAAACCACAGACTGGGAGAAAACTTTTGCCAGCTGTCCCTCAGACAAAGGTCTAACATCTAGAATATATAAATAACTCAAAAAATCATACTCCCAAATTTAAAGACCCTATCCACAAATGAGCATCTGAAATGAATAAACATTTCTCAGATGAAGAAATAAAAATAGCAAATAAATATATGAAAAAATGTTCAACATTATTGGTCATTTGAGAGATGCAGATCAAAACGACGCTAAGATACCATCTCACTCCAGAAAGAATAGCTATTATCAAGAACTCAACCAATAACAAGTGCTGGCGGGGCTGCGGGGAAAAAGGAACCCTCCTCCACTGTTGGTGGGAATGTAGACTGGTCCAACCACTGTGGAAATCAGTGTGGAGATTCCTCAGAAAACTACAACTAGAGGCTCCATTTGACCCAGCTAGTCCTTTACTTGGTATCTTTCCAGAAGAATTAAAATCATCATACCACAGTGATATATGCACAACTGTGTTCATCACAACACAGTTTGTAATAGCTAAGTCTTGGAAACAACCTAAATGCCCAACAACTAATGAATGGCTAAAAAAGATGTGGTTTTTCTACACAATGGAGTACTACACCACCATGAAAAAGGATAAACTAGAGTCATTTGTATGTAAATGGATGTTCCTTGAGAACATACTATTAAGTGAAATAAATCAGACATTTATTAGTACACATCGAATTGTTTCTCTGATATGAGAAACCATAAGTGTAATTAAGGAGAAAGTGGTATAATAGATATTTTGTAGGTTTGAATTTTCTTATCTTTATCCTCTTGGAGATTGTTGTACTTCTTTGATCTGAATATTAATGTTCTTTATCCAGTTTGGGAAATTTTCAGGCATTAATATTTTCCAACTTTTTTTCCCTCCCATTTATGTGCTTTATATGCTCTGTATGTTTTGCTCTTTTCGATTTCCCATTACGATATATGTATGCTGGTGTGTTAGTCAGCTTTATGTTGCTGTGTCAAAAATAGCTGAGGATACCTGGTCAGTTTATTTTGGCTCATGGTTTCAAGAGGTTTTGGTCCAAGGTTTGTTCATTCCGTTTTGTTGTGCCTGTGGTGAGGCAGAACATCCTGGTGAAGGGGGATGGCGGAGGAAAGCTGTTCACCTTCCCACAGCATTCAGGAAGCAGGGGAAGAAAGAGCCAGAGAAGAAGGAAGAAGGGAGAAAATACACCCTTTGAAGCCATGCCCTGTCCCCATGACCTTCTTCATCCAGCTAAGCCCTGCCTCCAGAGAACTCTGTTCAGCCGAGGAACTCATCAGTGCGTTAATCCATGTGATGAGGTTAGTGCCCTCGTGATCCAATCACTTCCCAAAAGGCTACAGCAGGCAACCAGGTTTTCAACACAGTTAGCCTTTTGGGAGACACTTTGGAGTCCAGCCATAACAGATGGTATGCTTAATGTTTTCTCATGTGCTTTTGAAGCCTTGTTAATTTTTCTTCCACCCTTTTTCCTCCTGTATCATTTAGATTAGATCATTCCAAGTGGTCTTTCTTCAGTTTCTCTGATTCTTCTTCCATGTCAAATCTGTTGAGTCTCCCTCATTAAATTTTCCTTTGACTCCAGAATACTCAACTTTTAATGATTTTTAACTCATTATTGAGATTCTTTTTAGGGAGGGGGCACTGGGCATTGAACCCAGCGCCTTAATACTAAGCTTCAGCTACAGCCCTTTCATCTTTTCATTTTGAGACAAGGTCTTGGGAAGTTTCATAGGCTGGGCTCAAACTTGTAATCCTCCTGCTTCAGCCTCTCAGAGTGCCGAGATTACTGATTTGTGCCCTTGTGCTTTGCTGTTGAGATTCTTTATTTATTGAATTATTGTCATTATGTTTTGTTCAATTACTTAAACATGATTTCTTTTGATTCTTTGGATATATTTAACAGTTGAAGTCATTGCTAAATTCAATATCTGAGGACACTTAGATACATTTTTTTTTAAACCAAGAACATGTATTGGTACATTTTACATATAATGGCCTCATTCATCACATTTATTTTTTACCCGTACATGATGCATCTTGGTTAGATACATTTTCTAATGGCTGCCTAATTTTTTCCTTGTATGGGTCATGCTTTCTTTTCTCTGCATGTCTTATAATCTTTGGCCATATACTAGCCATTTTAGATAGCATATCATAGTAACTCTGTGTTCAAAATTCTTTCATTTTGAGAGTCAATGCTGTTTGTCTTAGTAATTTGCCTGAACTAAATCTGTGAAGTCTGTGGCCACTCAGTTTTTTGTTCAATTTTCTTTTTGCTTGCTTTTGTTTTTAGCCTTGACTTTCTCAGGTTTGCCCCTGTGTCTGCATAGCTTAATGATTAGTCATAGATTTGTCAGTGGTGTACTCAAATACCAGCAATGCTTCCATCATCTAATGGTAGATTTGTAGGTGGGGCTCAAGGGCTGCCTTAGCTACTTTTCTTGTTGCTGAGATGAAATACCCAACATCCAAAATTAAAGGAGGAAAGGTTTATTCAGTTTATAGTTTGTAGAGGTTTCAGTCCATAATTGGCCGGCTCCAGTGCAGGTGGCATGGCACACAGACATCGCAGAAGAGAAACAGTTCATGGCGAGCAGAAGGTAGTAAAGTAAGGAAGGGACCCTAGCACATTCTTTATGCTTCTTTTATATTCTATCTAAAATACTGGGATTAGGGTGAGTTCCAAACCAATCAATAGGCTACTTTAGTAATCACACACCCTTAATCCCAGCATTCTTAATTTTAGCATTTTACCATGAGTCAATCAAACACTCTAGATCCAGCCGCCTCTGAAAAAGCCCCACCTATGACTGCATGAGGCTTTGCGGGAGGCATCTAAACACAAATCATAACATTCTGCCCCAGGCTCCCAAAGACTCATGCGCATCCCTTTATGCAAAAGACATTTAGTCCATCTCCAAGAGTGCCAAAGTCCTAACAATTTCGGCACTGCTGAAAAGTCCAAGTCTGAAGTCTCCCCTGAGATTTAAGGCAAACTCTTAGCTGTGAGCCCCTGTACAAATGAAAAGAAAGTTAAATACTTCCAATATTTAATGGCACAAGATAGACATTTTTATTCCAAAAGGTACAAAGAGGGGGGGATAGAAAGGAATGGGAATAAAGCAAGTCCAAAATCTAGCAGGGTAAACATTAAATCCATGTCCTGAACCTGGGGTAATCTGCGGCCAGATGTGAACTCCAAAGGGCTTGGGTAGCTCTGTCCCTTTGGCACTTCTGGTGGTGGTTGCTCCCATGGCTTCTGTCTTGGGCTGGCTCTGCTCCTTTCTTGCAGTTTTCCTCAGACTATCCATGTTCCTGGCTTCTCCAAACTTCTGAGGTCTCCAGCGCACCTTCAGATTCACACTCACAGCTGTACACACTGCCCTCTTATGGGTACACTGCCTGGCCTCCCAGACCTTCTCCTGAAATCTGCGTGGTAGCAGACCCCACAACTCCTACATCTGTATGCATCTAAACCCATCACCACATGGGTGACGCCAGGGTCTGCCACCAGCTGGAGCAGTAGCCAGGCTTCTGTCTTGGCTGAAGGGGTCGAGTGCCTGGATCACTGAGCACTCTGAAGCCAATCTCAAGGAGCAAATGCTGCCCTCTGGAACATGATGTTTGGGGGCTTTCTACTCAAAGCAAAGTCATTCACCTTTGAAACCCTGAGGCTGCAAAGGCTGGAGTCCTGCTGGTTCTTGTGATGTCCTCAGACCATCTTTTGGGTTGTCCTTTTCTAAAATACTTGGCTTTTTCTTGCTAGACTTTTCAGTGACCAATTTCTCCTCTGTTTCATCTTTGCAGCTGCAGCTTTCCTGGGGTTTCCTTTCTGGTCAAACTCCCAACATTTGAAATCATTCTGCTGGGCTTTTCCATCTTGACTCTCAACATAGATCTGGCTAAAAGCCCCCTGTAGTAGCCAGGCATGGCCTCAACATTAGACTGCCTTGAAATTTCTTCTGCCAGATCAGTTATTCTGCCACCCTTAATCTCAGTCTCAGGCAAAGTCTCTGGACATGAGCAAAGCAGACAAACTTTCTGCCAAGCCATATCACACATGGTCTGGAGTCCAACAGCCGATGCACCCCTTCCTCTCAGCAGAAACCTCCTGAGCCTGGTCTTCACGAGCATCGTTTCTGTCAGCATTCTGGTCTTCTGAGCTCTGACCAGAGTCTCTTATCAAGTACGGCTGAAGGCATTCCATCTCTACTTTTTCAGCCAGCATCTCCAAACCTCTCCTAACTCTTTCTCTTCCCACAAGCCAGCTCCAAAGGTTCCTAAATCACATGGTCAGATACCGTTGCAGCAACCACCGTGCTTCCCTGATACCAAATTCTGTCTTAGTTACTTTTCTCGTTGCTGAGATAAAATACCCAATAACCACAGTTAAAGGAGGGAAGCTTTATTGAGCTTTATTTAGCTCACAGTTTGTAGAGGTGTCAGTCCGTAATTGGCGGGGTCCAAGGCAGGGTGGAAGGGCATACTGGCATCACAGAGGAGAAACAGTTCATGGAGTGCAGAAGCTAGCAAAGCAACCAAGGGACCCTAGCAGCTTCTTCCTGCCCCTTTTATAGTCTATCTAGGCTACTGGGATTAGTGTCAAACCAATCGGTGTTCTACTTTAGTAATCACACACCCTTAATCCCAGGGCCCTTAATCCTAGCACTGCCCCATGAATCAGTCACACAATCTAGATCCAGCCTCCTCTGAAAAATCCCCACCTACGACCACGTGAGCTTTGAGGGGACATTTAAACATAAACCATAACAGGAGTATATTCACACTTGAGGCCTGACTTTTACTTTCTGCTGGAATTCCTTGGATTCCCCCATGTGTTATCTCAGTCTCTAACAGCCAGGGATGTATGTTTGAGTTGGACCTCTCCTGTCTCTGCTGTATATATACACACCTGGCCTGAGATGTGTTTTGAGCCCGTCAAACCTCAGGGCTTTTTAAATCTTTAATTCCCTGACTAGGGCCAATGCTTACTTCAAACAGGACTCCAATCTCAGGCTTGTAGGTACACTATTCTTGCTTGCTTGCCAGTCAGATGGTTGCTTTAAACTGACAACACTTCAAATCAAGTGAACACTGTAGCAGCAAGGACAAAGCTGTGGTTTCCATGGCCTCCCTGGCCTAGTTGAACTAGTGGCCCAACAAAGCTACAGGAGTGGCGTGTGTGTGGGTGACGGGACTGATGGGAGTAGTCCAGGGCATAAATAGTACATTCCGGGCCTATTTTTTGCCTTTAGTGAAATTCCAGAGTACTAAAATAGTTGTTTTTGACTGTTTTGTTCAGTTTTGTGGTTGCTTTATGTGGATAAAACTTGTTAATCTAGCTACTCTGTCATACTGGATGTTCTGTCCTATGCAGGAAGCAGAACTGTCTCACTTGAAGAAAGAAGGCTATTTAGACTGCTGTTATCAGTCATTATTTATGGACCAACCCAGGATGAGGGGTGTGACCTGCAGACATCTGCAGCCCTTGCAGATGCCAGGGCTACCATGTGCAGGATGCACTTCTCCTAAGAGAGCTCATAGCGGAGAAGACTGAAAACAGCTGGGACGTAGGTGTGACAGTGTAACAGCCAGAGGAAAAGGTCTGGTGAGCATCAGTGACGTGTACAGCATCATTTTTGAATGCCGTTTCTGGTTCTCGCAATTGAAAAGTGCATAAAGTGTTACCTTGTTTTTTCTCCTATGCGTTTTGAATGTAAGTATTGAGAATGAAGAATCATTCATATAAAAAAAGTAGTTGCTACTTCTTTGTTAACATTACAGTTATTTTAGAGATTTCAGGAGTAAAGGATGAGAGCATTGAGAGGGAAAATCTGGGGTCAAAGAGTAGTACAAGAATTATTACAGAAAGACATCTCAAAAGGCCAAAGATGTAGGCAGGGTGGTTCTCATTCATGCACTCATGCATTCATATTCTCTCTCTCTCTCTCTCCTCCTTTTCTTCTTCTCTCCTTTTTAATTTTTTTTCTATTAAAAAAATGAAATCTTCAAATAAAGGTCCTCTTCACTCCTAAGATAAATGTTGAACAAGCATCACTGATTTTTATAATATAAGTAAGTATACTCTAATGAGCACCTAGCTTTAACTAGCAAGATCTGCATGAAGGGTTGTTTCTGAGTGATATAACTGAGTAACCCGATATCAAAATTTGATGATATATGGGTAAATTTCATGGTGTACAAAAGAAAAATTGCAAGTAAAGGTGGATATGAGCAACTCATGTTTATCTAAGACTCCACAACTTCTGTTCATTATGAAGTCCATTTCAGAGGCTGGATTTACAATCTGGTTTTCAGATCAGCCCAGTAATCTTATTTTATTAGCTTTGAGTATCAACATAGGCCTTTTGTATGATGTGGCTTTTCTTAGCTGGTATGGTTATGTAGTCTAGATTTGCCTAATGGATTTGTAGCCTCCCTCAGGGAGGAAGGAGGGGATAAGGAAATGGATTGTTAGAATCTTTACCTCAGTATCAACTTAATTGATATTTTCACTATATATGTTTTATGCATTTAATCTGTATTCAAAATCACATTTAATTAAATAGTAACACAATGAACAAAATCTAGACACCACTGTCTTAGTTCAAAGCTGGCCTCATAGAGTTTCTGATAGCCCAGGGACACTGAAAGATACCTTATAAAAATAGGGAGTAAGCCACTTTCTGTGATTCGGCATAAAACATAATATGAGTAAAGTTCGAAGGCAGGGAATGTTTTTAGGCACATCATTGTTTTTAGGCAAAACTAGAGGACAGGTTGCTAATTGACCTGATGTCACTTCTCTCATTGGCCTTTTCCTCAATAAGAAAAGCAAAAGCAACTATAGTTCAGTGTAAGCAAATCCTGCCTGAGAAGCTAAATGCTGTGCAGGTATGAATACCTCCTATAAGCATTTCCCACAGTTTGGGGGCATTTCTACCTTTTAATGCTGTCTGGCATGTGTTGTTTTATTGTATCTTTACAATAGCTTTTACTGTTGTACCTTTGGTTTGAAAACAGGCTTGCCTACCCAAAGGGAGGAAGACCTATCCTTCTTTGTAATTCATTCAGCAAGCATCATTAGCTGAGCGCTTCCCCATCAGGGGAAAAAATAAGAATAATTGTGTGTGTTATGGAAGGCTGGGGATGTGTATAGATGCTTTATCATTATAGATCTAGGAACTGCAAGTTACTACCTAGCCTGTGTTTCTTCTTCATATACTGTTTACATTTTATACATTTTCTCTCTGTTTCTTATTTGAATCGGGGAAGGAGGATAGTAACATATTTATCCAGCCAGTGTCAGTTCATATAAAGAATTCAGAGTCATCTGGGAAATACATATACAGTAGTAATTCACTTGAAAGCTCTTACTCTCCTCCCACTAAAATGCCTTTCCCAGATATCCATTCAATTTGTTCTTCAATATCCAGAGCTCCTGCCATAGTCGGATGCTGAAGCTGCTGCTCCTGAGAGAACATACCATCAAGCAGATTGCAGCGGCTCACCGTCTCCTCCATCACTTAGCCAGTTTAATGGCTATCCATTTCCATCTCTCACATCCCGTGATATAAATATATAAACATTTAAATTGGCAGTTTTGAATTTTATAGGAGAAAAGCCTGAAGTACTTTCACATTTGTGGAGGGGGAAGATCAAGTGCACAAGAATAATGTTTACAAATTTCTGAAACAAGGTTCGTCAGCAGGATGAAGTTGCTCATACAAGCCATTTTGGACTCAATGGTTTACATCTGTTTATAATAACTTGGAGTTTTCTTCTGTTAAAATGTCACATGGATAAAGGAGTAAATTCTAACAGCTGTGACAGGATTATCATTGCTAAGAAACTCGGATTCAGTGGGTCCACGTGCCAGCGACATCTACTTCTCTACTTCACTGTCCTTGTTCAGAATACTCCAAATAGTCTCATCGTAATTAGGAAGATTAAGAGTGAGACACAGATGCAAGCCCATGATTCTGACACTTTATCCTCAAAATTTTTTGTCATATGCGACAATTAGGACCAAAAGTCTAACATTTTCATGAGAAAATTTGTGGTAGTTCTTTAGAATGTGGCCACTTCTCTTTTCTCAATGAAGTTATTCCACAGTCTGAGTAGGATTAATGATAAACTTTAGCAGAAATCCATCAACAAATGAGGTTTTAAAAATACAATACAGAAAAATAGAAAATGGGAATGTTGGATAGTTAATAGAAATTAGCATGTGGGGAACAAATGAGAAAAATGACCCAAAGTATCCTAAGAAAGTAAGAGGAGATGACAGTTAGCTGGGAGCCCATTTACTCCTGGTAAATAAGATGGCATTGTATGTGAGTGATGTTGACAATTTCATTCATTTATCAATTCATTTCTTCATTTTGTAAATATATACTAGGCACTAGAATTAACATTGGTAATAAGATAGATAACTCATGGGCTGTCCTTTAAACACATCAAACTTTAGTGTGTAGTTTATGTGCACCTAATACCCAATGGGAAGAGATGGGTATTAGTTGCACATAACTAATACCCATAGTAGAAAGAGAGTGGTTAAAAAAGGAAAGACATGCCACGTTTGAAAGAGTCTGAGAATAAATTTTAGATTTGCAAGGTCCACGAAGCAGAAATGGTCTTCTAGGCAGATGGAATAGTTTTTGGAAAGATGTAGAGGCCTTTGAATTCCACAGCGAAATCCTATTGGTCCACTTGTGTTTATTTGTCCTTCCCTGAGCCAATCACTCTCTCTGCTTGAACGGTTTCTCTGACTAAACCAGCTTATAACATGTCAGGTAAAATCATAGTGATGGTCTTGACATTTCTTCATAGAGATGCAGCTGTGAATATGAAATGAGCTAATCCATGAAAAACATATAGGGACTGACATATGGTAGGGACTCCAAACAGATTTGTTATGATTATTATTAGTGTTACTACTACTATTTTGATTAAAAAAAGAGATCTGCAGACTGCTGTATGAATATCTCCATTTAACTGCATCACATTGTAATTAAAAAATCTAACCCAAACTGGCATGGTGGTGCTTGCCTATAATCCCAGAACTCTGGGAATCTGAAGGAGAAATTTTGAAACCAGCCTGGGTAACAGTAATTTAGTGAGTTCTTGTCCCAAAATTAAAAAATAAAAATAAAAAAAGCTGGGGTCTTATCTTAGTGTAAAGGCCTTGAATTTAATCCTTAGTACTACACTATACGAAAATTTAGCCCATTAAATTTATGAGCACCTCAAAGGAAGAAGTATATCATATTCATCACTTTATTTCAAGTACTTTAGATAGTTTAGATACTAAACATACCTGTTCAAATAACTTTTTGAGTAGGAAGTGCAGAGAGTATGCAGATATGGGAAAAATCTTATCAAGGAGAAAAAGATGCACTCAAAATAAGCTTGGAGATGGAGAAGTGTTTAGCATGTTTGAAAATGTCAATTAATCAGGGTTAATGATTTATATTTAGAAGTCCCCCCAAAGCCTCATGTGCTCATAGGTAGGGCTTTTGGGAGGTGCCTGGATTGTGGGTGTGTACTACTCATCAATGGATTAGTCCAGTGATGGGTTTATAGCTGGGCATGATGTTGGGAGGTGAAGCCCAGTGGGAAAAGGTGGCTCACTGGCGATGTGACCTGGAAGTTTATATCTTTCCTATTCCCTGATCCCTCTCTGCTTCCTGCCTGCTGTGCCATGAACTGTTTCTCCTCTGTCATGCTGCCTTGGAACTAGCTGACTATGGACTTGGAGGGTCAGTTAGAGGGAAGCTAGGCAGGGACGTAGGGCACAAAGTGGCTGACAAAACATGGCTAATGAGGTAGACGGTTATAAAAAAAATGACCACCTGTTTACTAGAATAAATTGCCCTTTGTGAAACCTTTGTAGGTGTAGAACAGTTATTTTTAGGGACCCACCTGTGTACACTAGAAACCCCCTTAAGCTCCGTGAACCTTAGCCCAGCCTAGCAACAGCTCACCCCAGCAACAAGCTCACCCCAGCAACAGAGGCTAAGACCCGGTTTGGCTTAGAACTCATAAGAATGGACAGAACAAAGACATCATCCCCAGAAGCTCA
>PVJO010004484.1:0-109225 GCA_004026905.1 Hystrix cristata | reverse complement strand
TATGTAGAGTATCATGTCATCTGCAAATAATGATAGTTTAACTTCTTCCTTTCCTATCTTTATCCCTTTTATTTCTTTCTCTTGCCTTATTGCTCTTGCTAATGTTTCTAGAACTATATTGAATAATAGTGGTGATAGTGGACAGCCTTGTCTTGTTCCAGATTTTAGTGTGAAAGCTTCAAGTTTCTGACCATTTAGTCTTTTGTTTTTCTTGTCCCTCAATTTTCATTTAGTTTTTAGTGTTTGCTATGTTTGTGACTGAGTCTCACTCTGTAGCGCAGGCTGTCCTTGAGCTCGCAATTCCTCCTGCTTCAGCCTTCCAAGTGCTGGGACGACAGGCATGTAGTCTTGGTCATTCTTTAGTATGTTTGGACATGTGGTTGGATTTTGGTTTTGGTTTTTGTGGTGCTAGGGCTGGAATTTTATGTGGCCTCACAAAGCTGCTCTGCCACTGAGCTATACCCCCAGTCCTGTAGTCACTTTTTAATCTAGAATTTACATTATCGTCTAGCATTCCAATACAAACTATTCCATCATTACCAGAAGTAGAACACTCTGCTTTCCTTTTTTTCCTCCATAGCACTTGCCATATTTGACATTTAATATTATTTACTCATTTATTTTATTTTGTGTGTCCCCCCTAAGCTCCCTTAAGTTAGGAATTTTTGTCTTTTTGGTAAAGTGCTAGGCATAAAGTAGAAGCTAAACAAATATTTATTTATTTTATTTTATTTTTAATTTTATTTTAATGGTACATTTTAGATGTACATAGTGATACTAAACAAATATTTATTAAGTGATTGACTAGATGAATCTTCCACTCTTCAAAACAGCCATAAGTAAACAAAAGCCAATTGATGCCTGAAGAGGAGCCGCAGCTTTCCGAGCCTCGTTCCTTCAGCGCAGGCGCTCTGGTAACTGGGGCCACCGTGTGTCACGTCTCCTGCACTTGCAAAACACACTCAGAGCTGGCAACATTTCAGTCTCTTCGTGACTGTCATGTAGGCCAGCTGAGCCATCTAGATAGCTAGCTGTAGACCAAATGAAGCTGCATGGGAAGGTGCTCTGAGGTATAGAGTCCTGTGAGATAAAAAGCATGTCAGGTAATTCTATGTAGCTGTGTCCAGTTGTCTGACTTTTTAGGTTTTTGAGATTTTGTGGTATTAGGGGTTGAACCAAGAGCCTGGTACATGCTAGGTAAGTGCTCTACTACTGGGCCATGTCCCCAGACCTTTTTATTTTAAGACAGAGTCTTGTTAAGTTACCCGAGCTGGCCTCAAACTTGTGATCCTCCTGCATCAGCCTCCAGAGAACTGGGACTATAGATGTTCAGATTTCATTTTAAGTGTGTGTGTGTGTGTGTGTGTGTGTGTGCGCGCGCACGCGTGCATGCGCGTGCTTTTAAGGGAGGAATATTTTGAATTATCAAAATAATAGTAAATATTGCCACAGCATATTTGAAATTAAGTCCATACTAAGTTCTTGGTAATGTCTTGTTTGACTTCTTTTCTAGGAACTGAAGAGATTTGAGAACTTTGTAAAATCCTATCCTCCTTTTGATATTGTCATTGATGGGCTCAATGTTGCTAAAATGTTTCCTAAAGCTCGAGAATCTCAACTGGTAAGTACAAGTTCATTTCTGCTATTCTCCATCTCTAGAAATATATTACTGATCTTCCTTGAGGATCTTTGCTCCCTATTTTTCCTTCCTCTGAAACTAAGCTCCTAAACATACCACAGTGACTGACTGCTCATCTCAAAGCCACTGCTTTCATCTCTCCAAGTATGTGGTTCCACAAGGCTGGAAGTAAGAAATTAAAGGTGAGAAGTTAAAAGAAAAACCACATTACAGAGGGCCAGATCTGCCCTTTTTGTATAACTTTTAGCCTGTCTCCTCCTGCTTTCTTTGGTAGGTCAACTCCTCTGAAAATTGCCAAGATATTAGAATATAATGGCAAGAGACATTGGTCACTTGTTACTTACATTTGTTTTTTTCCAAACAGAGTACATTCATAAATTAACCTACGCGGGTCTTCTTTCGCAGGATACTCATTTGTTTTATCAATTTATAAATGTCCTAGCAGTCTCTAAAAAGAATATTATAATTTTTCATTGCAGCAATGAGCAGTTATTTTAGTCCTTATTTTATAGGTAAGAAAATTGAGGCTAATTTGATACAATAAATCCTTAGATAACAGTCATGACATCAAAATTAAATGGTAAACAGTGCTTGGATTTCAGGCTTGTGGCTCTTATCATTGGCAATCTATGGTCATTCATCTGTAGTTCAACTGTATTATTTCTTTAAAATTGCTGCCATCCAAAAGACTTTTGGTCGGAGATGCTACTGGTCCACCAGTTTGGCTATTTACACTCAGAAAAGCTCACTAATAGGAACAAAGGACAAGTTTGATTTACAGAAATATTTTTATATACTTCCCATTTATATTTGTGCCTATATTCTTATGTTGACATGTGTCTTTTAAAATCTTTTATTTTAAAAAAGTTAAAAAAGGAAATTGAATTTGTTTGTTTGTTTTTTTGTTTTTTGAGACAGGATCTCACTATGTAATTCGGGCTGGCCTTGAACTCACTGTGTAGTCCAGGCTGGCTTTGAACTTAACGGCAGTTTCTCCTGCCTCAGCCTTCCAAGTGCTGGGATTATAGGTGAAAATATTTCGTATTGCTTATATACATGTGAGTGCCTTTGAGGCAGTAATATTGACAAAGGCCCAGTGTGAAGGCTTTGGGTTCAATCACTAGTACAGAAAGAGACGGGGAGAGAGAGATTATATTTAAAAGTAGTATGTTTTCATTGCAAAAAATTTAGAAACCACAAGGAAGAAAAGGCATATAAATAACCGTACTGTTCAGCAATAATCATTGTCAATGTTTTATTTCCTTCCAATATTTTTCCTTTTTATCTAATTGATTTCCAGCTGTGTAAGTAATTATATAACTACATTTTAATTTACAGTTGTTCAAAACTCTGAATAAAAATGAAATTCTAAAGGAATAGAAGAAATCTTATGTTGTAGTTTTATATTTGAGGTGGGAAGGGATTTTGAGGCATGTTTAAAATTCAGGAGGGAAAAACAGAGCAATTTTCTAGACAGTAAAAAATCCTGTAAACATGAATGGTGTACACATGTGATCCCAGCACTTGGGAGGCTGAGGCAGGAGAATGGAATCGAGAGTTCAAGGCCAGCCTGGCCAGCTTGGACTACACAGCCCTGACTCAAAAAAAAAAAAGCAATAAAGGGGAGAGGGCAGAGGATGTGGTTTGGTACAGAGGCCCCTGGTTGAATTCTTAGTACTACAAAATAATAATAAAAGTAATAATAATAATAATGATCTATATATACTGATATTTGAACTATAGCCAAAATATGAGGCAAGTTGAAGAACAACATACTTAGTATTGTTGTGCTTATATTAAAAACAAAAGATTACCTTACTTGTAGAATGTCACAATTCATTGTAAGAAAAAGGAATAACCCCATGTGAAATACACATAAAATCCAGTGTTTTTCAGTCTGTCTTGGGGTGATGCATCATTCCTGAAGATACTACAGGAGTAAAGAAGAGCACAGCTTCCATGGAGAGGGGTGTGTGGCATGTCACTGGGAGGATGTACAGAACTGCTGTGGCTAAAAGCAACTCAGATTTGAAGGCTTATGTTTAAATGCTAATTTTAATTCCATAAAAGAGTTATAGTATAGAACTGTATGGAGTTAATGTATGATGTTTGCATAAAAGCTATTTATTACTAAATTGGTGGTTCATGTTATAGTTTTAGGTATCTTTTTTATTTTTCCCTCAGTATTAGGGATTGAACCCAGGGCCTTTGCACTGAGCTACACTCTCAGCCCTTTGAAGCCCTTTTTCATTTTGATGAAGTCTAATTGATTTTTTTCTTTTGTTGCCTGTGCTTCTGGTGTCATAGCTGAGAAATCATTGCTTAATCCAAGGTTGTATAAAAATTAATGTCTATTTTTTTTTTTTTTGAGACATGTTATGTAGTTCAAACTAGGCTTGAACTCACTATGTAGCTCAGGCTGGCCTTGAATTCTTGGTGATCCTTCTGCCTCGGCCTCCCAAGTGCTCAGATTATAGGGGTGTACCACTATACCCGGTTTAATGCCTACATTTTCTTCCAAAGCGTTTTACAGTTTTAGTTTTTGTATTTACAGTGTCTTCACTTTTAGAGAAACGGTCCAGTCTTGGGTAAATGATAAGCAACACAATTTAGAGTATAGTGAGATTAGAGGGGACTAGCCTTGGCTCTTTCTAATTCATTTAACTTTCTATAAATCTGAGCAGCATAAGAAACTTCCTGCTTACCTTGTAGATTTTTTTAACTGTGAGGTGTATATTTATATTTATCTATCTATCTATATATATATACACACACACATATATACACACACACATACATATAGTGACACATGCCTGTGATCACAGCACTCATATATATATATATATATATATATATATTTAAATTTTGTTTCAAGTATTCAGAAGGAAGGTTCTAGTTTGTTGTTTTTTAAGAAGAGGGAAGGGTTCTGAGCAATTGAGAGATAATTATACAGCCTTCGTTTCTTGAAGGACAGTTAGAGCGCCTCGGCAGGGAAGATGATGTTTAGTCAGTTACTGTTTGCCTGAGTGCCTGTGCTTGCCGCACACCGTTTTAACTCTGAGGGTGTGACTGTAAGTGTAAACCAACAGTGCGAGTGCTAGTAACAAGACCAAGATAACGGTTGTGTTATCTGAACAAGAAGTGTGTACTTTGCATCTTGTTGTTTATTAATGATTCTTGTGGTCACATATGACTCTTACAGATTTCTTGGAATGTCAGAATAGAGAATAATGTATACCCAAAATACATGATATAAAATGTTTCTAAAGTATCACAAAATGGCTCAGTAACATTTAGTTTTCCAAAATACGTTATAATTTGGGAGAAATTATAACTAAATTTGAAAATATTAGTTATGATCCCTCTTATTAATGTCAACTGTCATGTAACACTTCAATTCATTATTTGCTACAAAATACAGTGTTTTAAATTTTCTTAGATTAAATTTCTTTGTGTTTTTTAAGGTAATTTAGCAAACTTAATATAGTAGTTTTAGCTTTATGGTTTTCTTTTTATCAGCAGCCATCTCTCAGTAATATTTCATTTAGACTCTTAGAAATACTTCTGAGGAAAGGTATTACATAGATAAAAGAGAGGTAGAAATTAAATTATATTCATTTTTTTAAAGCTGAGTAGGGGATAATTGACACCACCATTCACCAAATTGCTGAAGCCCAAAACAAAGTATTTTAGCCTCAGTTACTCTTTTCGCCAGTCCCATAATCAGTTTACTGACAAGTTTTATTGATTGTAACTGGCAAATGTATCTCATAATCTAGTTCCTTCTTTCCATCTCCATTAACATCATCTCTCATTAAAACTCTTTAAATGGTTGACCTGCTTTTTCACCCTGGCCTGTGGAATGTGGCAGAAATGACACTGTGGGGCCTTCAGGCGAGGACTCAAGAGGCCACGCAGCTTACACTGTCACTCTCTAGGAACTACCACCTTGTGAAGAAACTTAAGTTCGTTTTCTGGAGAATTTGAGGAGAGAGAGAGAAGGAAGAAGAGAGAGAGAGAGGGAGCGAGAATCCTAGCTGAGGTTCTGGGACCAGGCAATCTACCAACTGATTATGAACATGTGAATGGACCCAACCAATAACCTCATGATACAGAAGAACCCTCCAGCCGAGCCCAAGCCAAATTGCCAGCCAAAAGTATTGTGAGAAGATAAATGGCTATTTTTTTGTTTTTTTGGAGACAGGGTATTGCTATATAGTTTATGTTGGTCCTGAACTCACTATGTAGTGTAGGCTGGCCTCAAACTCATGGCAGTCCTCCTGCCTCAGACTCCTGAGTGCTGGGATTACAAGCATGCACCACCACGTCTGGCTAATAAATGGCTATTTTTTTTTAATAAATGGCTATTTTTGACCTAAGTTTTAGGATAGTTTATTACACAGTAATAGATTTAGTTGCTTCATAGCACTAAGTATCTGCAGTTACTTATACCCTTCTTTATCAGATTCCTCCATTCGAATATAAATGTGCTGAGATTAGAGACCTTGTGTCTTTTGCTCTTTTGCTGACTGTGAAATCCTCAGCACTGAGAAAGAGGCCTTGCACATAATGAGTGTTCACTATATATACTTAGTGAATTAGTGAAAGAGTGAAGAAATGAGTGTACAGTAAATTATATGAACTACTAGAGACCACATCTGCTTTTCTGGCTCAACTATGAAAGATTCTTGGAGTTTTTACTGCCGATGTCTTACTTACAACTGGTGTGATGTAAGCTAAGTTACATAATCTTCCGTGCCTTATGTGAGCTAAATTATGGAAAGTGCATGTTGCGGTATCTGGTACATAGGCCAATATATTTAAAGCAGGGGAAAAAAGAAGAAAATTAAAACCTGGTAGAGTTTAATTGTCCACAGCTGTAACCTTAGAAACAAAATCATGGTGATTACTAACTGACAATTTTTAGTTTTTTCATTTTTATGGATTTTTTTGTTGAAGTGGTCTTTATTCTTTTTGAACTGGTGCTTAGAATCTAAACTTCAATCACCAAGTAAGTGGCTAACTTCTCTCCAAGTAACTGAATAAGAAGTTACCTGGACACTGTAAAGAAAATAAAGACTGTATTTGTCAGGATAGCCTGGGTTATGCTGCAGTAAACAACTCCAAATTCCCATGGCTTCAAACAAGGAACTGCTTCTTATTTTTGTTATGTGCCCACGTGAGGTCATCCGTGTTATCAGGACTGTCCTCCAGGACCCAGGATAGCTCTCTGAAATGTTACCAGTCACTGTGACGGGAAAAGGGAGGTGGCGAAGAAGACATGGGCCTGTGAAAGCCCCTGCTCTGATATGATGCCCCTTACTTCTGCTCGTTCTGCATTTTATTAGTGTCTAATGCAAATTACCAAGCCACATGAATCCATGTGCTTAGAAGGAGAAAGAGAATGAGTTTTTTTTTTGTTGTTTTTTTTTTTTGTAGTGTCAGGGATCGAACTCAGGGCCTTGTGCTTGCAAGGCAAGCACTCTAATCACTGAGCTAAATCCCCAGCGAGAATGAGTATTTTTGAACAGCTTTAATGGCAGTCACATTGCAGCTGGTGATGTCTTGTAGTTACGATTGCCAAATCTAGCTTGGGAGCTGCAGCACCGCAGTGCAAAACAGCCTTTGCCTGGATCCTTTTTTCAAAATCAGGGTCCTTCACTGACATTTTATGTGGCAAGAGCTGCTGCTTTTGTGGATTATTTTTCCTAGAATGATCAGGGAGAGAACTCTAAAAGACTCCATGACTCATACTTTATGCATACTTTCACAACTTTGATTTTAAGAAATGAGTTTTTCTTTTTAGTCACATGTCATCACTAGTAATTGGTGATGTGCGATTGCCTTAAGGGGACAGGGACAACATGCTAACTTTTCACTTAGAGAACAAAAAGGTGCAAAGTGGAAAGTTTCTTATGGTGCATTTTTTTCTTATTATCTCCCTAATTGCACATACCTACCTATGAGTCAGTCCTAATGCTTTTTTTGTTCCTTGTTCTTTTTGCAGCCTGATTTTTGGTGTTCATATGCTCTTCACATAGGAGGGATACGGGGGGAAGTATATCATTTTACTTAATATTACTAGCTATTCAAAACCCTGCTCCCTATTTCTGTAGATAACTGAGAATTGGTTAAAATGGCTTCAGCAGAATGAAAGTTTGTAGTGTAATTTGAAAGAAGTATGGTCAGACATCAGCCCTGAATTCTTTCATTCTTCCAGCATCCTTGGGGCATTGAATAGAAAGTAGTTTGGTGGAAACACTGCAGAATTTGATTGCCATCTCTTAGTTGGTTTGACTGCAGTGAGAGAAAAATTGAGGCAAGGTTATTAGCCATTGAAGGGCATTTGGTAGAGCATTTACTTGGCAGTGAGTTCTCATTTTTTTTCTGCCACTCTAGTTATTTTATTTCTCTCTATTGAATTACATAACCTCTTGTAAATGTTTCAATACCATAAAGCACCTAAGATACAATAAACTATGCCCAGTGTTTTTGTGTGAGCATACATTTTTTTTGCTCAAACTGTAGAAATGTTACAGAGTTTGTCACCAACTGTGCTTGCAATTATGTTTCAATAGGGTGAAAGTAGGAAGGAAACTCATAAATACTTTATAACAGCAAATGTTAAATATTAAAGTGGAATTTTTCTTGTGTTCCTTCTGCTTAAACACTGTCTCTTAAGGGCTGGCTTTACAGAGAGACTGTCTTGTTCCTTGGGTCCCAAATCTTTGGTGTCATGTTGCTGCTTTTGCCTTCGAGGAACATGCTGCCACCATGTCTGTTCTGAGAAGGTGTTTGAGTAACTTTTTTCTATATTGAAACCTAGAACTGAAAACTTGTCATTTTTCCTCGCTCACTTTCATCTGTTTGTTGCTATTGATTAAAAATGATAGATGACTGGAAATGACTTCCAAAATTTTAAAAATTTTGTCCAGCTAGTTAACAACAGTTTTTTCCAGTGGAATTTAAGAGGTGGTTTAACAGTGTTTTTAAGGCTGGATATTACCCAATTTTAATTATTTCTGCATTAAACTCTAATCCAGAAAGTTCACCTGACTCACTCAGGGCCAGTCTAACTTTTACTTATATCTTCTGATTTCAAGACTAATGTTTACATTGTATCATGCTGCTTCCTATAGAGAGGCTTTGGTTTATAAATAGTTATGTGTTCAAAATATCTAGAAAATAAAGATGGTTGGGTTCTTGGTTGACCCATATTTATGCTAAATTCTATCAATTAAATTCTGTGAGTCTGTATTGAGCCTTAATGTGTACTAATAGAGATAGATGAACTAGATATTGGAGAAACAGCATTAAATAAAAATAATCTGTTTTTATGAATTTCCCAGCTGATTTTGATGTTAATATGTAATATCAAGGCAGTTTACCTTTGTGTGATTTAATAATTATCTGATTTAAATATTTGTTTAAAGAAAAAAAAAAGTTGCTGTTTTCTATTATACCTGAAAAAGTGGCCCTATGAGATTAGGAAACAAATGATAGCCTTTAAATGCATTTATCATCATGATCATTGACATTTATTTAATTCTGAGACAAGGTCTTGCTAAATTGTCCAGGCTGGTCTTAAGCTTTCCATTCTACTCCCTCAGTCTCTTGAGTAGCTAGTATTACAGGCTCACAACATCTCTATTTATAATACCTAATACAATGTAAGCACTGTGTAAATAGTTGTTATACTATATCATTTAGGTAATAATAACAAGGGAAAAAATCTGTACATGTTCAGTATGGATACAGTTTTTTCTTTTTTTTTTCTTTTTGGATACAGTTTTTTCAAAAAATATTTTCAATTTATGGCTTGTAGAATCTGAGTTGCAGAACCCATGGAATACAGAGTGCTGATTGTACATGAATTTAAATCTCTTTGAATTACATCAAATATAAATAATAAATTGTTGGATATGTGATGTACTATCAGAAGCTTTGAACAGTATGCTAACACTGTGTTTTCTCTGGGATGAAGTCCTTAAGGAGATTACATCACAATGGCCTAACTTGGAAGGTTCACCTTGGTCAGCTGCTCATAGCACAACTTATATGAGCTAAAGCCATTCTCTTAATTTAGTCATTTCGGAGTTTAAATTTAATTTGGTATCGAGTCGTTGGCATACTATTCTTCATTGCATTTTGGTTTCATATATATTTTGGTTGATAGTGGGCAAAAGGACAAATGGGAAAATTTTACGTCTAATTTACTCCCAAGGTTTGCTTGAATGAAAATAAACTAGAGATCTAGTATATTGTATCATTCCTGTATCTTCTGATTCTAGAATTTCAAGATTTATAAAACAAGTTTGAAATGAAAGTGTTTTCATGTAGTTTGAGAGCTCGTTAATATAAGGGCAATACTTTTCTTAATTGCCTTTGAATCTAGTAATTATTTGGCTAGGGAATCCATTCTACCCTTAAGGCTTGTGATGTTATTATTTATCTGTGAATTTGATAGCTTCAGTGAATTTATGGGTACTTTCAGTTATCAATTTCTGTTTTACTGACAAAATTGATCTTAACCCGATTTATATCATCTTTCAGGACACAGAATATTAAATCACATTAAAGAAAATGAACACTTGTATCTGTACAGATAAATAAGCTTTTTAGCTATCAGATATATATTGTTGATTGCTAGAAAAACAAAATTATGATTATTCCCTCTGCTTATACCCAGACTAAGTAATTTTCTCTCACAAAGTAAATATCCATTAAGGGCTTAGCCATTTCATGGTTTTTTATCTTTATTTTCAGTGAAGTATTTTTCCACATTATCAAAATAAAAATGCTTACTATAAAATACTTGGGAATAGATAAAAGTATAAAGACCATTTTCCATTATTCGAACATCTAGCATGATGACTTTAAAAAAATACGTTCAGCACTCTGGGAGGTGAGGCAGGAGAACTGCAGGATCAGGCCTCACCTGGGAGACTAGTGACTTAGCAAGTCTGTTTCTGTCTCGAAAGAAAAAAGAAAAAAGAAAAAAGAACTGGGTATGTAGCTCAGTCTGAAGGCCCTGGGTTCAATCCCCAGTATTGGAGGAAAAAAAAAAAGTTTCGGTACATTGTTATCCCATAAAACTTTTTATTTGAGGTGGGGATACTGGGGATTGAACCCAGGGTCTCACACGTGCTAAGCTAATTGTGTGTTTTTATAAGTATTTATTATTCTTTAAACACACATGCACGTGCACACGTGCACACACACCCATGTGCTCACACATTTAAAAGTAAGAAACTTTAAAATAAATCCTTAACTAGGCATGGTGGTGCATGCCTGTAATTCCAGCACTTCGGAGGCTGAGGCAGGAGGATTGCCATGAGCTTGAGGCTGGCTGGGGCTATGCAGTGAGTTGAAGGCTAGCCTGAACTGTATAGCAAGGCCCTGTCTCAAAAAAACAAGATGAGTAATGCTTAATGGTACAAGCTTTTTAAAGATTGAAACATATTTTCTGCCAGGTGAGGTGGTGCATGCCTATAATCCCAGCACTTTGGGAGACTGAGGCAGGAAAATCATAAGGTTGAGTCCTGCTTGGACAACTTATTGAGACCCTGTCTCAAAGTAAAAAGAGTTGTCAAATGCCCATCAACCAATGACTGGATAAAGAAGATGTGGGGTTTTTTGCTAATAAAATGGAGTACTACTTTGCCATAAAGAACGATAAACTTGAAATATTTCTAGATCAATGGATGCATCTTGAGACCATACTCTTAAGTGAAATAAATTGGATACACATATTTAAATACCACATTGTTTCTCTGGTGTGAGAAACTGAAAGTGTGAATAAGGACTAAAATGTATTATATTGGGAAAGGAAAGAAATTGTTCAAATGGGAAGGGAACAAGGGAGGGGGAGGGGGAAGGAACGGAGGGACAAGAGAAAAAAGGAGAAGAAAAGGGAAACAAAGCCTTTGTAAATAAGGAGGGAGGAGGGGTGGAAGGGAGGGGAGGGGAACGGGGAAAAAACAAGCAGCAAGATGTATCATGTACAGGTACAAATTCCCTATGCTGAATGTTATCACTATGTATATCTAAAACGTACCATTAAAATAAAATTAAATATGTGCCTCCTCCCCCCAAAAAAAAAGTAAAAAGGGTTGAGGTGTAGCTTAGTGTGAAAGCTTTGGGTTCAAGCCCCAGTACTGGGACGGGGGGGTGCTATATATTTTATTATTGGTATAAGTTTGTGGTACATAATAATTACATTCATCTTGTGGGGAATTGGTACATCTATATATCCCATCTGGAGCATTTGTGCTCCCCTCCTTCCTTCTCCCTCCTTCCCCAGATCCTCTTCCCATCTCCACAAAGCCCACCTCCCTATTTCCTATCATGTCTCTTTTATTTTGCCCTTTATTTTTTGTTTTTCCTATAAGAGAAACCACGTGCTGTTTATCCTCTGTGTCCGATTGATTTCACTTGGCATCATGTGTGAACACTAACGCTTCTGCTCTGTGGCAGAGTGTTGGTTCTCAAACTTGAGTGTGCATCACAACCAGCTGGAGGGGTTGTGAGGGTGGCTCTTGGCCCCACACTCAGAGTTCCTGATTCAGAAGGTCTGGGATGGGGCTGAGAATTCAATTTGCTTTCCTAAAAAGTTCAGGTAATTCTGATAGTGCAGGTCCAAGATCACATTTTGGGACTCACTCTTAGTAAAAGTAGTTTCTTAGAACTACACTCCTACTCCTTTACAAAAACAATTTTAGAAGTCAAAAGCAATTTTAGCAGTCAAATAAGTCTTTTAATGATTCTTAGAATGGAAATCTGTTTTTTTTTTTTTAACTAAATATGTGAAACTCATTTTAGAGAACTGGAACTTGGTCCTAAAAGTGATATACTGCTTCCATTTTTAAAATAGAAGTTTGTTATGTTTCCATAACCAACAGTTATGTCATCAAGAGTTATGTTACCATTTTGATGCATAGAATGTGACTTTTAAAAGAAATAAAGCATTTTCATGGGGGTGTAGCTCAGTGGTAGAATGCTTACCTAACGTGTGCGAGGCCCCGGTTTCAATTCTGTTACTCCCACCCATTAAGTTGCCCAAGGAGAGAGTATTAATTTGGAAAAACCTAAGACTAAAAGTTACTAAGTGGAATATCAAAGCAATGAAATTGCATTTTTCATCCCAAGGAATGTGAAATACATATCACCCAAACAAATTGCTGTTAGTGTGGATTCTTGGGGCTAAAATCTCAAAAAAGTTTGATCCCCAGCACCAAAAAAATAAAATAAAATCTGAAAAAAGTAAATAAATCAGTGAAAATGATCAACTGTGTATCTTAAAATAACCCAGTAGCAGCATTTAAATTCTATGCCACAAAGGAGAGATATTAGGAAACAAGGAAGAGTTTTGGAGATGGGAAGGGGAAGGGAGAGAGGGAGGTGGCAGGGGGAGGAATAAAAGGATCTAAAATGATTGAGACAGATTATAATGCAAACACCAGTTTCTCCAAAATAAATACCACTATTCTGTACTGTAAACATGCACAAATAAATAAATAGGTAGATAGATAGATAGATAGATAGATAGATAGATAGATAGATAGATAGGTAGTTTCATTAGGGTTTAGGAAGGGCTGCTAAGAGTTCTATAAACTCATTACATGGTAAAAAGTAAACTAAAACCTTAGTTTTAAAAATACATCTGGCTAGTCAAGGGTGCTGTAAGTGACTTCAGGAAGTAAGGACAGGGGCATTAGTGGCTGCCAATCCAGAATTCATGGAGGAACACGAAGACTGGCTCTTGGGTTTTTTCTTACTTTACACCTTTCATGATGAAGTAACTCACGGAATTCACATTGCTCTTCTAGGCCCAACAACACGGGGCTAACTACTTCCCTCTGCTGTGTGCCACCCACACCTTCTCGACAGGTGGGAGTTCTGTTTTGTCATGTGAGTGCTGGAGTATTCTTGAAGAGCACGCAGAATTATCCTGGTTCCATGCACAATTATTCTTTTTTGTTGTTGTATTTTTATTAGCATCTAGTTTACAAAATACTGGCTTTCAATGTGGTATTTTCATACATGTATATAATATATTTTTATAGGAATTATTTTTATATATACCAACAGCTAATGAAGTGAAAGATAACTATCAGGTGGGTTTTTAGGGAAATGATCAAGGGCATATGCAGAAAGATGAGTGAAGCCAGGCAGAATTTCTGCATTGGCTTCATTCATATTTTTTCTTTTCCAAAAGACCCAGAATGGTACATTTTGCATTATGTTGAAGCAAAAGTTCCCCGATTTCTTTAGTCAAGTGGTCAGGTGTCTTACAGCAGCCTTGTTAAGAACACATATTGCCAAACTCCAGCATCGGTTATCTCTCTGACAAAATCTTAATGGCAAGTTGATTCCATGTCTTAATGTGTTACTCATAATATCTGAGATAACTATTTGGTGTGTGGCAAGACTGTGAATCATTATTGTGTGTATCTTGCTTCTATGACATTATTTTTAAACACCCACTTTGGGAATGTGGTGGGTAGAGCCCACATGTGAAAACGTGACACTCACTTTAACTAAAATAATTATGTATTTACTTGTTAATTCACGAAGGTAACCAGTGATTCCAAAGTAAGTGATAAATTTACTTAAGCTTTGCTTACTTGTTTGTTTTAATTTGTTTCTGTTGTATTGGGCTTTGCACATGCTAGGTAGGCAGGCAGTCCGCCACCAAGATATATCCCCAGGCTTTTTTTTTCTCTTAAATTTTATTTTGAAATAGGGACCTTTGCCCAGTATAAAACTCATTCATTTGTAGGAGTCACATAACTCTTAAGATTAAATAGGAACAAATTGTTCAAGGAAAGTATCATTATTCCTTATGTTGAAACCAAAAGGGATTGTTCCTGTGGGCCCTCATAGTACAGGGTCATTGGGGATTCTGATTATTATTCACAGTATTCTTGTTAGGACTAGGTGAGTGGATTGTGTAAGAATTGGCAGAAAACGAGTCAGAAGAGCAATACAAGAGCATGAGAGAGGCCTCTGAAGGCACTGAACAGGCCTCAGTAACTCAGTACCACTAAAGCTGTGAAATTGGTCAGAAGGTTTGGTAGCAGAATTCCGGCCCTTTAACCCTTTGGGAAAATGAGTAAGCCAATTTTTCCTCAGCTCCATAGTGTTCTAAAGCAGTGCTAGACCTCACTTTAAAAATAAATCATTATAATCAGGCATGGTAGCGCACACCTGCAATCCCACCACTGGCGAGGCTGAGGCAGGAGGATCACCATGAGTTAAGGCCAGCCTGTGCTACATACTGAGTTCAAGGCCTGCCTAAACTACAGAGTGAGACCCTGTCTCAAAAGATCAGAAGAAAAAACATGTAATTGCATTTTTCATGGCTTTCCTTAATGTTTGAAAGAAAAATCGTATCAGAACTGCTTTTGAGTTTATTAAATAACTATTGTGGATACTTGCTGTGATTTGAATGTTTGGATTCCCTCCAAGTTCATATTGAAACCCAATTCTCAACAGTATGAGGGCTCTGCCCTCGTGGGATTAGCACCCTTCTAAAAGGGCTTGAGAGGGTTGCGGATTTAGCTTAGTGGTAGAGAGCTTGCCTAGCAAGTGCAAGGCCCTGAGTTTGATCCCCAGCACCCAAAAAAAAAAAAAAAAAAAAAAAAAAAAAAAAAAAAAAAAAAAAAAAAGGCACCGGCTCGGAGGGTTGCAGCTTGAGAACATGAGTTCAGCTCCGTTTGCCCTTCTGTCCCATCCACTAAGTGAGGATGCAGTGTGCAAGGCACCATCTTGGACAGAGAGATTGAAATCCTCGCCAGACTGAATCTCCCCAGTGTCTTGCTCTGGAGCTTTCCAGCCTCCAGACTGTGAGCAAACATATGTGTTCTCTATAAATGACCCTAGACCTTGGGTAGTTTGTTATAATAGTACAAATGGACTGAGACTGTATTATTTGTTTAATGTTAACCTCCAAAAAAGAAGCTTGCAAATTCAACCTGACATTATTTAATTTACTCAATGGAGTGTTTTCATCCTCACGTAGTCTCATCCCAACCATAAATACCTAGAAATTGGTTGTATATATATAAAGTTACAGAATTAATGTAAATACAAACTTTCCAATCATAATCTGTCTCCAGAGAAGGAAGTACACATATTATGTGATGGATAGCAGAAAGACTTCATGAAACTTTCCTCATCTGTTTAGGAAGAGATAGTAGGACTCTCTGAGGTTAACCTTGGAGGATAAGTGGAAACAGCAGCCCCTCTCGAGATGAACCAAAATAACCCTGCAAAATATACATACAGTATTTTAAGAGTATCAGTCTTTGGCCAAAATAAGAACTTGAAAGTGAAAATCCCAGAGCCATAACAGTTCCATGGTGGTAAAAACATATAAGTATACCATATTCTTAATTACTTTCCAGTACAGTCCTTTGTTTTAGCAATTTTATTTCAATGTCCCTTACCTGGTTATCAGTCTGACATGTAATCAGAGGAAGAAAATTTCCTAACACTTGGCTCCTGATTAAATCTTGGCCTCAGTGTGTCATTTGCTGTAAGGATGACAAGCTATAGACACTAGCCAGGTCCTGCCTGCCACCTGCATATCCACACCCACACACCGTAGTGTTTTTGACCACTAGTCCTGTTCATGGTTTATCCTGTTTGTAGTTTTAGTGTCGCCATTGCGATAAGAACCAGAAAGTTCAGTATGATGACAGGGCACTGCTAAAATACTTTGAATTTTAAAAATATGTGATATTATTGGGGCTTGAATTCAGTGCCTTCCCACTGAGCTACATCTTCAGCCCTTTTCAAATTTTTTCTTTTAATTTTGAGACAGGGTCTCGCTAAGTCACTACATTGCTCAGGCTGGACTCAACCTCGGGATCCTCCTGACTCAACCTCCCAGAGTGCTGGGATTGTAGGTGTGCAGCACTGCTCCTGGCTCCTTAAATATGTTTTTTAAAAGAGTAATTTTAGGAGCTACGAATACAACTCAGTGGTAGAATGCCTGCTTAGCATGTAGAACACCCTGGGTTCAATGCCCAGCACTGCAAAAAGTAAGTAAGCAAAAAATCTAGTAATTTTATCTACTACTTTAGGTGCTAAATATTTTATGAGTTCATTTCATGTAATTTACAGAACTCCATAAGGTGAGTGCTATTACTATTTCCATTTTACAGTGAGGAAACTAATGCTGAGAAAGACTAAATGAGTTTGCACATGGTCAGGTCAGTGTTTAAACCAGGTGATTCATCCCAGTTCTATCACACTGCCATCGTGATCTGTGATTTGGCTTGTATTTCAGACTTACCAGATAAAATTATTCTTTTTTGAAAAAAAAAATGTGTGTATATATATATGTATATATATATACACACACACATATATACAGGGCCTTATGCTTGTGAGGCAAGCACTCTAACCACTGAGCTAAATCCCTGGCCCTGAAAAATATATTTTGATAATGAAGAAATCAGTTACATAGTCTATTGAGAAATTTTTAACTTCTTGAAAAATAGAAGATAAGAACAAGTTGTAGAAAAGAAGGGGGAAAAAAAGTTGATCCTAAGAGTGTTTTATGTTGTTGCTCAAAATTCATTTATCAACTCAGAAATATAGTTTTATCTTCTTTTTGTTGGCATTACATTCTTTTACTAATTCAGAAAGAGTTGACTTTTTTTTTTTGGTGCTGGGGATCGAACTCAGGGCCTTGAGCTTGCAAGGCAAGCACTCTAACCACTGAGCTAAATCCCCAGCCCCAAGAGTTGACTTTTTATATTTAGTTTCCCTATCCAAGAAAATGATGTATTTGTTGTTTTTTGTAGTTTTAGCTTTTTAAATAAGGTTTTTCTTTTAGAATAGCTTTAGATTTTTTAGAAAAGTTGCAAAGATAGTGGGCTCCCCGTACACCCCAAATCTATTTTTTCTATCATTAACACCTATTTTGCTTATTTATTTATTATGTTGGTTTTTTGAGACGAGGGTCTCACTATGTAGTTAGGCTGGCCTTGAATTCACTGTGTAGCTCAAGATGGTCTTGAACTCATGGCAATCCTCCCGCCTCAGCCTCCTGCGTGCCTGTCTTATCATTAACATCTTGATTGTATGTTCGTGGCAATTCATAATCCAATATTGACACATTGTAACTAAAATCCATACTTTATTCAGATCCCCTTGGTTTTTACCTTTTGTCCTTTTCTTTTCCAGAGTTCCACCACTATAAACATTACTTTTAGACACAATGTCTCTTGCGGCTCCATGCAGCTATGTCAGTTTTCAGACTTGCCTTGGTCTTGGTGAACCTGGACAGGTTTGAAGAGTACTGGTCAGGCATTTCAGCTGGGAGTCATGTCATGTTTTTCCTCTTGATGAGCCTGCAGTTACAGGTTTTGGAGAGGAATCCCGCAGAGCTAACGCACCATTCGCCCATGTCACATCAAAAGCACATGCTGTCAACCTGAGTCATCGCTGTTGGTCCGAACCCTGATCACCTGGCTGAGAAAGTGTTTGTCAGGGAGACTGTGTGCTTTGGAAGGAAGTCGTGTGCAGCCCCCACTTGAAAAGCTGGGAGAATCAGGCTTCCTTCGCGTAACAGCTGTAGGTACAGTGGTGGGCCAGGAAGAGCATATTGCCCGGAGGTGTCACAACCGTCTTTACCTGTGTTACTGCACTCTGTGTTGTTCACCCGGCACACAGACAAAGCCACCTAAGGAAGCACATCCCAGAATGTGACCCCGTCATTATGTGACACACGACTGTATTTACATAAATTATTCAGAATTCCGCGCGGGAGATCTGTATTTTCTCTCCCACACACTTATTAAGTCATTTATAATAGTAACGTTTCATGTCTATTTGTGTTGAATACTTTGGGCTATAATCTAATACTACTTTATTTTGCTGTTCAGATCGTTCCAGCTTTGGCTTTTGCTGGCTTCTGTATGTCTGTGATGTGCCCTCACTGTAGGTGTTTGGCTGGTTTGTTTGTGTAGCACGTCCTTACTTTCCAGCACTGTAAAATGCCTCATCTTGTACACTATTCTTTTTTAAAAGCTATAGTAAGTAGATAGGTAGGCTCTAACAATTTTCTTTGAAGAAAAAAATGCTACTGCCTTTTCTGATGATTGAGGGCATTTAAAGGAAATACTAGCTTTTTTTAGCTTGTACTCTATTTTCAAAATCAAGTAATATTTGTTTCTACCACTTGCTGTCACAATTTTGCCTAGTCACCTTATGTTTTTTTTTTCAGGAATTAATTTTTTTTATAGGTTGCCTATTTTGGAGACTAAGCATGTGTTTTGATTTTCTGTTCCCGTAACAGCAGAGTAGGAAGGGTACAGGTAAAAGGGGAAATTGAAAAATTGGTATGAACTTGTTCAAAGTAGATCTCCTGTGACTTGTGTCTCAAGTAATCAGAAAGTGGTTGCTCCCCAGCTAATAACACCAGCCACCGCCCAGAAGAGGGTTATGAACATCGGCATTCAGTGTTATGTATTTGTGTAGTATTGCTTTTTTTAAAGTAATGACTTTTTTTAATATAATCTGGAAAATAACAAGGGTTTATTTTGAGACTCAGTGGAAATGTAAGGAAAGGAACATATCCTTTCTGTGGTTTGAAATGCTTTAGATCTTAAGAACTTTTTTCCATGCTTGATATACTCAAAGCTTTTGGTTGTTTTGCACTAAATTTGTTTAGCTGTGTCTGTTTTTCACTTGTTGTGCTGAACTAGTGCAATTGGCACTTCTGCCTAATTATTTTATGTAACTGTAATGACCACCCTAGCATTTGAATATTGTTTGGGATTCTCTGACAATTGTTTTTAATCAGTCTCTCTCTGTCTCTCTGTCTCTCTCTTGTGTGTGTGTGTGTGTGTGTGTGTGTGTGTGCGCGCGCGTGTGTGTGTATGCATGAGGGGTTACTGAGCTACACCCCAGTTCTTTTTATTTTATTCTTTTGTGACAGTCTTGCTAAGTTGTCCAGGCTTGTCTTCAACTTGTGATCCTCCTGCCTCAGCTTCCCAAGGTCCCTGGCTAGATTTTCTTTTATTTTTTTCCTTTGGGGCACTGGGGATTGAAGCCAGGGCCTCACACATGCTAGGATACTGCTGCTGTGCTATGGAGCTACACCCCGGTCCTCTGTTGGGTTTTCTGTTCTGTCCGTAAAATGACTTACATTTGTGGTCCTGCTCTCTCCTGAAGAGTTTAGACCTGCTCATCCAAGGAGCCCCTCTGGAGTTCCTGTACTGTGTGGCCCATCTCAGAATCAGAGTGCCACTGTAGCCACTGAACTCTGGCAGGGAGTGCCGTGGTTTGTTTACTTGACCCACTGACCCCCACACATGAAAAAAGAATTCTTACAAATTTAAGCTCTTAACCTTGCTACTCCGTTTGGAAGTTAGGATATTCTAAGATTTAATAGCAGAAGGGATGACTAAAACACCAATAGAGCTTTATTCTCAACTTCGCCTCCTTAGAAACAATAAGAGATGTCCTTCTGTCCTCCCTATGGGTTATTTTTGTTTCAGTGCAGTGTACACAAAACAACCAAACATTTGGTTAACGAACTCAAAAATCAGAAAGGTTTTGAGCCGGGTGTGGTGATGCACACGTGTAATCCCAGCACTGAGGGAGGCTGAGGCAGGAGGATGGCAAGTTTGAGTCCTATCTGGGCAATCTAACAAGAGCCTGTCTCAAAATTAAAAAGATAAAAAGGGCTCAGGATGAATCTCAGCAGTGCAGCACCCCTGGGTTCAGCCATTCTGAATTTTTGAACTTGGCAGGTGTTCGCCTGTTACATGAGAAATCATATCAGGTACCAATTTTTATTGCTTTCTGGATTTCTTTTAAAATAAATTAAAAGTAATCTTGAGAGCACAATGTTTTTTGTGCTTTCTTGAGATTAGTCTACAAGAGCAAAGAAATTGTAAATTAATATACATTTAAACCGCACTCAGTTTAGCTTGATCTTGCCACTAATAATATCCAGGTGGCATCCATATCTCCTTTAATCTGGCAACCACAAAACCTTCCTGCAGAGGAGCAGCTTGCGTTTGGTCGGTAATGTTCAGCTTACTGAACTTTCCTCTTTTCAGGCATTTTCTTCCACTTTAAACCTTTGTTAAAGGCGATACTCATGTCACATGGTCGTGTTACTGGAAAGTAATGTTGGGAGATTTGTGAAAAAAATGAAAGAAAGTTTTTTTTTCTACTGAAAAAGAAATAGGTCAATGCGACCACAAGACCCAGCGCTGAGTTTTATGTGCTCAAACTGAAGCTGTACGTCAAGACTCCCTAGCAATGAAGTTTCCTCGCAAGAAGAGTGTTGTTCAGTACTTTGTTTGGATTTCTTAACATCTATGCGCAGTTGAACTACAATTCCTATTGCAGTGTTGACTTTATGACTTGGCTGTCCTCTAGATTTTATACGCCACCAATTTGTCTTCTCTTATTTTTCCTAGAGTATTTTCTCTCTGAAGGAGATAAGGTATTTAAGTTCCTATTATAAAAATAAAAATAGATGCTAGTGTTAAAATATTAACCAGCACAGAATTTAAAAAGTAAATACAAATTAGTGGTAAAATTGTTCTGTATCCTGACAGTGTTGGCAAGGAAACCCCACACGACTGCTGAGTGTGGTGGTGCACACTTGTAACCCCAACACTGAGAATGGCTGAGACAGGAGGATGCGGGTTTGAGGCCAGCCTGGGCAATTTAGTGAGACCCCGCCTTTAAATAAAAAATAAAAAGGCCTGGGGCTATAACTTAGTGGTATAGTGCCCCAGGCTTGCTCATCAGTAACAACCACAATAAAATAGAACTGAGCTTACACTCAGAAATGGAAAAAAGAAAATGATTAGCATTTTTCCTTTATTTGATTAAAAAAAGATCTTAGGTTAATTACTAAAACTTGTTCCTATCTATAAAGTATAAATTAAATCTCCATTAATTATTTGTCAAAAGATATCTGTGGGCTGGCTGAGGTGGTGTGCCCCTCAGCACTCTGGGAGGCTGAGGGAGAAGGATCCCAAGTTTGAGCCCAGTGTGGGCAACTTAGAGAAAATAAAAAATCTTTAAGGGGCTGGGGGTGTGGTGCAATGCAAAGGCCCTGGTTTCAATTCCCATACGCGGGGTGGGGTGTGAGAGGATGGGGGTGGGGTATCTGTGTTCTTCCTTTCCATATTAACGAAATATTTAATTATGTATAATGAAAATGCTTTATATCATTCTCCCATTGTATTTTATCCAGAAAAAGGATGGGGAAAAGTCATATACAATATGTCTGATTTCTGGGCTGGGTCTGGTGGCTCACATCTGTGATCCCAGCACTCAGGAGGCTGAGGCAGGAGGATCACCATGAGTTCAGGGCCAGCCTGAATTATAGAGCGAAACTTTGTCTCAAAAAACAAAAACAAAAACAAGCCTGATTTCAGATTCATCTTGGCTATTTTTGTTGTATTTATCTTTTTGCTTGTAGCTGTGAATCATGATCAGCCTGTAGAGAAGACTTAGACTGGGAAGTCAGAAAGGTGACAAGAATAGTTAGTATTCTGACAGTGGCCAAATTTTACAGGAAGCAGCCCATGCTGATAAGTATCAATTATCTTGAAAATCATAACATGTGACTAACTAGAAATACCTAAAATGTTGCCTAGTTTAGATATTAGATAAATTTATTTAGCTATCATTCAGTTCCTCCAAGTTTTCTTCTCTTCTCTTCTCCTCTCCTCTCTTCTCCTCTCCTCTCCTCTCTTCTCCTCTCCTCTCTTCTCCTCTCTTCTCTTCTCTTCTCTTCTCTTCTCTTCTCTTCTCTTCTCTCTCTGTCTCTCTCTGTCTCTCTGTCTCTCTGTCTCTCTCTCTCATTCTAACAGAATCTTGCTGTATAGCCCAGCCTAGGCTGGCCTTATCTCATGATCCTCCTGCCTCAGCTTCCTGATCCTGGGCTTATAAGCATGTGCCACAATGCCCTGTTCCCCAGTTTTCCTTAGTAAAGTGGATCACAGTAAGCCTCATGCTCATATCCCATTTCATTACAGCAGACAGTAATATGTGTAGGATTGATTTAGGTGCCATAGGGGAACTGGTGAAGGGAAGTAGGTAATACTGTAATGATTATTTTTAATAGCACTTCCCAACCATCTTGTTCACTTATTAACCATTTCCTACCTCCTGATCATGTATATTCTGTAAAAGCAGGTACCTTGCCTCCTTTATTCCTTGCTATATCCCCGGCACCTAAAGCCATACCTTGCAGATAACGACTGCTTAGTATATACTTGTCAAAAGAATGAATGATTTGGGCTCTGGAGATTTAGCTCACTGGTTAGAGTGCTTGTCTTGCAAGCGCAAGGCCCTGCGTTTGATCCCCAGCACCCCCCCCAAAATGAATGATTCTTATCTTTGTAGATTCATAAGTAGACAAAAACTATCAGCCAGGAATAAGTACTATATCCCCAGTACATCTGCTCAGTACACTTTAAAGACTTAATAGTGATGATAATTTTTTTTAAAAAACATACGTTATTCTGTATTCATCACTTGCTAGAATGTCCTCCCCCCACCCCCCATTTGTTTATTTTTGTCAATCATCCTTCAAATAGAGTAGAACAGGGTGTTCTTTCAGAGAGTACAATCAGGGAAGCTATGATACCACTCAGATCAAGGAGTAGAGGAATGACAACAGCTAAAATGACAGGCTTTATATTATTTTTGGAAAAGAACACTGTTCTTTTGGAAAAGAATACAGTACTGTTTTTTCTTTTAATGAATAGTCACTCATAAACCAGTCTAAATAATAGAATTGTGGAACTTTACTCCATAATGTCTTGGTACATTGGATCAATTGTATGGTTAGGTTTTTCTTAGAAGCCCTAAGAAATACTGAATCTATTCTCACTACACTTTTGTTTTCTAGAATTAAATGGAAGGATTTTACTCTTTTGTTGCTGTTTTTTGTTGTTGTCTTGGGTATTTTGTTTTTTGGCAGTACTGACAGTTGAACCTAGGGCCTCACGCATCAGGCAGGTGCTCTACCACTAACCTACATTCTCCACCCCTGCCTTTTTTATCTTTTTAAAAATTTTTTTAAGACAGAGTCTTGATAAGTTGCCCGGGCTGGCCTTGAACTTGCAATCCTCCTACCTCAGGTTCTCAAGTAGCTGGATCTGTTCTTTTTCTTCTTTTTTTTCTTTTATACACACTTATTTTGTGCTGAATTTATTCCCACCTCATAAGGTTTTGTTTCTTCAGGGATATTTTTTCCTTCTGTGAAGCCTCCTCTTCTGGTTTAAGAACCATTGTTTCTCTGTAGCAAGGTCCAGCTCAATGTGGCAGAGGGAGCTGGCGTGTGGGTCTGTTTGACCGTGGGCTCCATCTTCCTGGCAGCTCAGCATGGGTGTTTTATTCACTTAGTACAGTATGTTGAATAACTGCAAAACTTAGAGTTAGCTGGGGATTTAGCTCAGTGGTTAGAGTGCTTGCCTTGCAAGCAGAAGGCCCTGAGTTCAATCCCCAGCACCAAAACAAAACAAAACAAAAAAAAAAAACCCAAAAAACTTACAGTTAAACTCTTAAATTCAACTTGACTAAGCATCTGTAAGCATGTGCGGCAAAAATCCAGCACTGTTTTTGGGTCACTACCTCTGTGTCCAACCCCAGTTTGGTCTGGGCACAGCTCCACCACTGTAACCACAGAATGTTTCTATAATTCAGATACTTGGTGAGTTGGTTGACACATACCTTCATCATACCCAGACAGTTTCCTGGGTCTTCCAGAAAAATAAGCTCTGGTGAGGCTCGGTCTGCAGCCCTGTTGCGGTGTCCTTTGGTGATCTTGGGTGGTCTCTTCTGAACTCCATTTTGTTATTTATGAAACAAGTCAGCGTCACAGTTTCTGAAGACTCAGCTCTAAAAGCTTAGCATACAGGTTTCCAGTGAAGAAAAGCACACTTCTTCCAAAAGAGTGTGCTGTGGGTTTTCTCCATTTTTAGGATTTTCTTTAAAGGAAATAAACAGAGCTAGAATTTCAGCTTAATCTTGAGTCTTTAGATTTTCAACCTTTGAAAAATAGTGTCTGACTCCTTAATTTATTTACATGAGGTCGTATAGGCCAATTCTTAATGTTTTTTTAATTGTAAAAGTATGTGTATGTTTTAGGAAATCTGGAAAATAAAATTACAAAGAAGAAGATAAAATAAACGTATCTCACCACCCAAATATAGCCAGTTTTAAAAGTTTATTGTATTTCAACTCTCTCTTCCCAGCAGGGTGAGGTTTGAGACAAGGTCTTATTCGTGTAGTCTAGGTTGGCTTGGAACTCTGTAGGCCAGGCTGGCCTCAAACTCATGGTGATCCTCTTGCCTCAGCCTCCCAAGTGCTGGGCTTACAGATGTGCATCACCATCCTCAATTAAGAGGTGACCTCTTCTAAAGAGTAAAATATGTAAACATATGGACATTTTTCAATGAGTTAACATGGAAATTTAGTAGTCTTTTAATTTCTTTTCCTCATACTGAGAAAATATATACATAAATATATAGATTTGTTTTATTTTTTTTCTCTTCTATCTTTTGAGGCCTTTTCCATAGAGTTAAATATTTTAGAAACCATCACTTTTAGTGATTGCATAGCTACTTTCCTGTTGTTCAATATTTGTTGTTTCCAGTTTTTTATATTAAAAATAATGCTGTGAAGACTATCTTTTATATATATGTGTGCATGTGTAATATACACAAATGTGTTCAAATTTGTGAGTTGAAAACTATAAACATTTTTTAAAGTTCTTGGTACATTTTGTAGAAATTGCTTTTCTAAAATGTACTGATTGATATGAAGTATTTTCTGATGAGTGTGAGTTTAATCATTTTAATCCCTTAGCTAGGTCAAAAGAAAAGATTGTCTTTTTTTTTTTTTTTGCAGTAGCAATCATCTTTACTATTTTTATAACAATTGTATTGAGAACAAAATTCATCCAAAGCATACAGTTTGGTTGTTCTTAGTATATTTACAATTGTGCACCGATCACCACAGTTGATAGTATAACGTTTTTATCATCTTGGAAAGACCCCTTACCCATCAGCAGTGCCTCCGTTCCCATGCTACCCGCTCACCCCAGGCAACCACTAGTCTACTTCCTGTCTGTAGATCAGCCTATGTAAGCATTTTACATGTGGAATCATTCAGTGTGTTCTGTATCTGGCTTCTTTCACTTAATAGTGTTTTCAAACTTCATCCATATTGTAGAATGTATCAGTCCCTCGGTTCTGTTATTGCCAGATAATATTTCATTATATGAGTGTGCAATATTTTTTTATCCATTCGTGAGTTGAGCTGTTCCTACTCTTTAGCTATCATGAATAATACTGCTCTGTACATTTTTGTGCATGATTTTGTGCAGACAAGTGTTTTTTATTTTGCTTGGATATCTACTTAGGAATAGAACTGCTGACTCATGTGGTAACTTTTCATTCAACCTTTTGAGGAGCTACCAGACTTTTCCAAAGAGCCCCAACATTTTACATTCCTACCAACAGCGTGTGAGGTTCCAATTTCTCCATATGCTTGCTAGCACTTGTGATCTTCTGTGTTATAATAATTCTACTCGGGCTAAGTGGTATCTCTAGTGATTTTGATTTACATTGCTCTGAGAGCTAATGATGTTAAGCATTTTTAAATATGCTAGTTATTTGTATATATTCTTTGGAGAAATATCCATTCAGATCCTTTGCTCATTTGAAATTGGGTTAATTTTGTTTTTTTTAACAAGAATTACGAGAGTTTTATTATGTATTTTGGGTACTAAATCCTTATCAGATAGATATATGATATGCAAAATTTTCCTCCCATTCTGTAGTTATCTTTTCACTTTCTTGAGGGTAACTTTTAAAGCACAAAAGCTTTTCTTTATTTCTATTTTTATTTATTTATTTATTTATTTATTTATTTATTTATTTATGGAGACAGGTTCTTGTTATGTAGTCCAAGCTACCATCAAACTCAGGATCCTCCTGCGTTAGCCCCAAAACTTTTTAATTTGATGATATCCAGTTTGTTTGTTTGTTTGTTTTATGTTACTGCGCTTTCAGTTTCATACGTTTGTGCCTTGTTTTCCCTAAGAATTTTAGGATTTTACATTTATTGTATAATCTATTTGAGTTGATTTTTGTGTATTATATGAAATATGAGTCCAACTTCATTCTTTAGCATATAGAAAGGTAGTTGTCTTGGTACTGAGAACTTCATAGCATCATTAGTTAATTAACTGGCCAATTTCTGTGTGCCTGCTTAGCGTCTGCTTGTATCAGAATACCTCTGCTCTGTTGCCTACAGAGTAAATGCGTCAGTTTCTGGAAATAATTAGAAAAACTTTCCTAAGTGGTAGCTTTCCACATGGACTCTGTTTTAGTTTTGTTTTTTTTCAATCAGGCAAGAAAAGACTAGAAAAGAGATTTTTAGATTTAGAAGGTTTTACAAGTCTTATCTGCCTAAATTGCCCCCTCCTCTGTTTTCACATGTGCCTTCTCCTGTGCCTACTTTTTTCCTTCTGTCTAACAAGGTCATTGGATTTAGCACCCACTCAGATAATCCAGGATGATCTCATTTAGGAAATCCTTAACATCTGCAAAGACCCTTTTCCCAAGGAAGGTCACATTCATAGGTTCTGGCGTTAGGCCATAGACATATCTTTTTTTTTTTTTTTTTTTTGAGGTTCACTGTTCAGTTCACTATATCACTGTCCCTCACATCTCATTCTACTTTTTGAGAAGTTCATTTTAAAACACCTCTGAAAAGGAGTTACAGGGTCTGCAACCATGTCTCTTTCATCATTTTATACGTCTCCACATTCTGTTTATACAGCTCTGAAAGTTAAAAAAAAAAAAATCTTCCTTCTATTGGGCCAAACCTATCCTGGGATAATGTTCAACAATAGATTTAAGGCTTTTCTTACATAGCAATAAGGGATAAGAGAGACCGGTGCCATAATTCTCAGGTACTACTTTTGCATCACTCTGATACAGCATTCTAGGAGATATGAGGTCCTCTCCAACGTATGTACCACCTACCTCTACCCCTGAAAATATCCCAGACTTAATAAATTTCTGGCTGCCCAGCATCCACACCCACTTCCTGTTTCACAGCCAGGCCTCCCCGAGGCGGAGCCATTTCATGCTCTTGTGAGCCAGTTGTGATGGAAATTAATGAATTGCCTTTGGGAAGGTTGAGAGAAGACAGAAAAGGATTGAGAAACAGTTCAGCCTTCTCTCACATGAGAGCCATTCATATGGATGAGGACAAGTATTGTATTTCCCAGAGTATGTTCTTTTCCAAGATTAAACACTTTTAATTTTAATTATTCTCCTATGACTTGGCTTCCATTTCATTTAGTCTGCAAATATTTATTGAGGTGCCAGACACTCTTGTAGGCATTACAGTGATGTGGAGATGAGTACCCTAGAATCCATGCCGTCTTGGATTGTAACCTGGGCGGGGGGATGTAAGCAAATAAACTGCAAAACACAGTGATGGGCATTTTAATAACCTTAAATATAGGGTGCTGAGAGCACAGGAGGGACAACTAAACCAGTGTTAAAGAAATAACACTGGGGACTGAGCTCAGTGGTAGAGCGCTGGCCTACCAAGAACAAGGCCCTGAGTTTGATCCCCAGCACCACCCCCCGCCAAAAAAAAAGTCTATATGGCTTGATCTCCAGCACTCCAGACAGAGAGAGAGAGAGAGAGAGAGAGAATCTAAACAAAAATCCAAAAAGTTCAGAAGAGAGAAGGGGAAGGCAGGTAGGGGGGAATCTGGTGAAATGCCCGTTTAAATGTTGGAGCCAAGGCAAGTGCCTCTTGCTCCAGACTTGCCCAGTTCCCTGAAACCATCTTTGATTCCCTTAGAGGAGGATGGCTCCAAAACAGGACTTGGTATGGATGCTAGGTAGCCAGAAACCCCACATATTCTATTTGACACTCGTGGGCGTTTCACCTGGGGTGTTTCACCCACAGGCATTGGGTGGGGGAAACAAATCTACCTCATACAGGGCATTAAGTTGCCTGATATTACAGTGAGTTCATGCTACTCTTTGCATTTATCCTTTATAAATGTATCTCTACTTGTTTGTTTTTCTTTTAGTTGCTTTCCTCCATTTTTTCCTCATCAGAATCAATTATAATTTTAATTTTGTTTTTGAAGTCTTACCTTTTATTTCTCTGGTGTTACACTTCCTCTTATAGTTTCTGTATTGGAATTACATGCATTGTATCTCTGAACACTTAGAAATTTACTCTTAGGGCTTGAGGCCCTCCCATGCTAAAGGTTTCTTTCTTTTGCTGTTGCAAAGTCCGAGCTGGCAAGCATACTCCCTGTTAAAGCCATGTCACACCTGGGTCACCTACAGTTTTCTCCTTGTCAGTCCTTACAGTCTTGAATAGCATTTCTCCTTGTTGTTTTCTCTGGTTTCTGAGAAATGAAATTGTCTATATGGTATCAGTTTATCAAGTGCTTTACATTTACCAGAATGAAACTGTCCCGGATGCTGGAAAAGGTGACGATTCCCCTTACTACTGTGTATTGTACCTGTATGTTTTGTAATCTGTACCAGCAAATCATCCCCGTGCATCGACCACAACAGATCACTCGATGAGACTATCACCTTCCAGGGCCGTGGGTTTCGGATGCTTCCTGATGTAAACCTTACACATTTACTTTCTCATTATTTGTGTTCTAGAGATTGTCATCAGCAATGAGACTAGTAGCTTTCTTTCCATCTATTTGAGATTTTGCTGATAACTTATTAGAAGACACTACTACTGTTTTTAGGTATCACTCCAGTAGCTCTGTGTGAGAGTTCTGCTACTTTTTAGATAATCTTATGAGACTTCAAACTCTACCCCTTTAACACTGATTGTCCTGTATCTAATATGGGACATCATCTTCCACCCTCTCTCATTTCCTTGAAGGCCTGACATATTTGGAGGAAATACACTCTGTTAAGGAACCTGAGAAAGAACTGTACTCTTTCTAGATATCTAGCTCTTAACTATCATTATAGAAGGCAGAATTAGAAATCATAGAATATGAGTGAAGGACAAAAAATAAAGTCAAGGCAGCCTTCTTGAAAAAGGAAAAAACAAACAAAAGAAAACTGGGCATGGTGGCACACTCCTGTAATCCCAGCATAAGGAGGTTGAGGCAAGAGGATGCTGTGAGCTTGAGGCCAGCCTGGATTACATAGTGAGTTCAAGGCCAGCCTGAGCCTATCTCACCAACTATAGAAATGATCCCTGAAAGTATAGCCTTCTGAGCCTATCTCAAAAACAAAAAATGTTTTAGATTCCACCTAGTGTCATCATACTGTATACATTTGAAGACCTCTTCAATCATGAGAGTCAGTTTTTTCCTCAAATCTGACAAACATCTAAACTAACAGGGACAAGCCGGGTGTAGTGGCATGCACCTGTAATCCCAGCACTCGGGAGGCTGAGGCAGGAGGATTGCTGTGAGTTTGAGGCCAGCCTGGGCTACATAGTGAGTTCAAGGCCAGTCTGAACTACATAGCAGACCTTGTCTCAAAAAACAAACAAACAAACAACCCCCCAAGAAAACTATCAAGGACAAACTTTATTTAGCAGGCATTCACATAGAACTTACTGTGGCATGTATTTTCAAAGTGCTTTATAAACAATAATTTATTTAATCCTCGTAAGTTAGCAAATCTCCTATCAGGTAGGAACCATCCCCAGTTACCATCTTACTAATGTGATAAAGAAACTGAGGTGTAGAGAGGTGAAGTAACATCCCTAAAGCTGCACAGCTAGTAGTGAGAGAGTTGGAATTTGAATTTAAGAACTCTGGCTTCAGAGTCTATGCCCTTTATGTAGACGCTCCAATTTATTTTCTTCTACTGGAGAAAAATGCTACAACCTATACCAGAAAATACATAATGAGCATGAAATATTATTTTTTTAAAACCAGCTAATGAATTAAGGACTTTGGCAAATATGTGGCACTTAAACTTTCTTAGTTATAACTTTCTCAAAGTCTTCTTAATTACAGCAACATTCCGTGCCTGTGATTACTGTCTGCTTGGTCTTCCCACCCACCTCCCAACTTTACAATGACATAGTTCGTATCTGGCTCTTGTTTGTGTGTATCTTTGGCTACAAGCTCCTTTTTGTTGGTTGTAGAATGTGCAGGATTGTGGGAAGTTTATTGTGTACAGAGTTACACTAATGGTGTCCTTTCATCTCTTTCTTTTTTACCTTGATTACAATTCTTACTGGCTAATTATCCTACCTATCCACGTTCACATTTATTGTAAGTTTTGCTAGTATCAGAAATTCTTCTCAGGGGCTGGAGATTTAGCTTAGTAGTAGAGCGCTTGCCCAGCAAGTGCAAGGCCCTGAGTTCGATCCCCAGCACCCCCCTAAAAAAAGAAAGAAATTCTTTATGTATGCACAGGCTTTATGTGCTTCTTTTTAAATGTATCAATCTTTATTGTTTTAAGAGAAACTGTGTGGTTAACTTCCTGTAGTATAACAAATCCTACATATAAGCTTACTAGGATGTCTGAGTAATCCTACTAAGACCTGAAATACTGTGATAAGGAATTTTTCTCCTGAAATGAAGGGAGTCCTAAGAAATAAAATCAATAATCATAAAGCTAAGATTCTGAGTTTTTTGTTTTTCAGTACTGGAGTGCTCTACCATTTACCTACAGCCTCAACTCTTTTTATTTTTTGAGACCAGGTCTTGCATTGTAGTTCAGGCTGGCCTCAAACTCACTACATAGCCCAGGCTGGCCTCAAACTCACGGCAATCCTCCTGCTTCAGTCTCCCATGTGCTGGGACTACAGGCATTCGCCACCCCACCCAGCTTTAAAGCAGGGTCTTGCTAAATTGCCAGGCTGGCCTCCAATTTACAATCTTCCTGCCTCAGCCTCCTGAATAACTGGGATGATGGCACATGCTACCATGCCTGACAGGATTCTGTTTAATACCTGTTTTCGTCCCAACATTTGATTACGTTTTAAATTTTGTTTATGCTTTCTTCTTTGGTAGTTGCAACATCTCCCCAGCAACTGTACAGTCTGTCTGATCTATAAAGATTAAGATGGGCATGGTCACACATGCCTGTAATCCCACCCTTGGGGAGGCTGAGGCAGGAGGATCACTGTAAATTTGAGGCCAGCTCAAGTGAGTTCAAGGCCGGTCTGAACTGCATGAGAAGACACTGTTTAAAAAAAAAAAATTAAAAGAAAGCTCATGCAGTTTAGTTTCTTGTAAATCACTTGCCTTTAGCCTAACCAAAAGGCTGTAACAAGCTGTGGTATCAGGTTGTCACTAGACTGCTAGTGACTAAGTGACATCAGTTATTATTCTCAAAAAATTATCAGCTTAAATATGTATATTTTACTGTAGCTGTCATAGATTCTAGCTTTCTTAGTCCAAGAAATATTTAACAGAGAACTTCTGCTGTTGATCTTCATACTGTGATGCTTCTCAAAAGAACCCTTTGGTTTACTGTGAGCCATATAAACATCCAAGTGTGAACATTCAGTATTCTTTAAATCATTATTGACCTCTGTCCTTTGCCAGGCACTGTACTGGGTACTCTGGCAGATGCAAAGGTGAGTACCCTGCAGTTCCTATCCTTGCCTGGAGTTCATACTCTTGTCAATGCCCAAATTCTTAGGTGTAAAATATTTACAAGTAGGAAATGTTCAAGCAAAGGGCTCAAAATAATTCATAGTCTAAGGAAACTATTTCTGGCTAAAAGAGATATGAAAGAATGCCTCGTAGTGAAATAAGCATTTAATTTGGAGTCCCCCATCCCTGTACTAGAGATTGAACCCAGAATAACTCTACTACTGACCTACATTTTAAAGTTTTGAGACAGGGTCTTGCTAAATTTCCCCAGGTTGGCTTTAAGCTTGCAGTCTTCCTGTCTCAGCTTCCCTAGTCCCTGAGATTACAGGTGTGCACCACCACACCTATCTTAATCTAGAGTCTGGATAGTTAGATTAGGTTATGATAACTAGAATTTAGGGTGAGAAAGAAGGGCTGATTCCATGTCCAGAAAACACTACAGCAAAATAGTAATTTGGAGGTAGCAGTGATGGGAGGGGAAAAAAGTAATATACACTGCCTTCTTTTTATTTATTCATCAGTTTTTAGTTTATATAAAATTTGTTCATATTTGTGGGGTACAGTGTGGTGTTAGAAACATGTATACATTGTGTAATGTGAATCACCATAAGCATATATGGCCCCTCACACATTTATCATTTCTTTGTGTTGAAAACATTTACAGTCTTTTCTTACAGCTTTTTTGAGATACAATGTATTATTGTTAACTGTAGTCATCCTACTGTGCAAGAGAACACAGAACTTCTTTCTTCTGTCTAACTATAACTTAGTACTTCCCTTTTTTTTTCTATTATCAAACCTGTGGCAATCTTACTGTGATGAGATTTAAAATGAAAGTCGATACCCAGTTAAGAACAATTGGTTAAACAAACTTTTTATTGTTCTCACAATATTGGTTGTTTTTGGTTAAAAAAAAGCAAATTGCTTCTTTTTAATTCTAAAAAGTAATTTTAATAGATTTCTCTTATTTACTTTAAAAGCCATGTTATAACATTGTAACACACTGGTGTTAAATTGCTTTGCAGGCATGAAAATCACATGCAGCCTGAGGTCCCTTCTTTGTTTCTCCAGTGTATACCTGTAAATCAGAGTTCATCCATTAGAATTGAATATTCTTCCTCTTCTTTCATCCTAGCTATCCCTGGGCAGGAGGAATCTCACCAAAAACAAGAGCCTCTTTACTTTTTCCAGGACTCCTGTTACTTCTCAGAGTCCCAATTTGTATCTTACAGCAAACCAAAATAAATGAGAATTTGGGCATACTCAAAACATTTCTTAAGATTCTAATTTAAAACTGGGCACATGGTGGCCCATGCCTATAACTTCAGCTCCTTAGGAAACTGAGGCAGGAAGATCACAAGTCAAGGCCAACCTGAACAACTTAGCAAGACCTTGTCTCAAAAAAAGGGCTAGAAATGTGGCTCACTGCTCCCTGGGTTCAATTCCTAGTACAGGTAAAAAAAAAAAAAAAAAATCTAATTTAAAGTTATAAATTCTCTTTCCTTCATTGTTCATAGTTATATTTAAAGATTTTAAATGATAAAGGCTAGCTTTACAATATTAACTTTTAAAAGGTAGCTGGGCATAGTGGCTCATTGATATAATCCCAGTGCTGGGAGGTTGAGGCAGGATATCGCCACTAGTTCAAGGCCAGTCTGGGGTATGTAGAGAGATCCTGTCTCAAAAAAAAAAAAGATAATAATCAGTCCTTTGAGTATTATTGCCTTTCTTTGTAGTATGTGATAAAGAGATAATATAACTTGTAACTTTGAATTAGTATAGGTATTTTGAAAGGGCATGAAGGCATGTATTCTAGGCTTTTCATTAATTTCCCCTCCCCGCAAAATACCACTATTCCTACATGTCCTGTAGATGGCAGTACTTGTATGGAAAATATAAGTTCATACACGAGACTTGAGAATTATTAGCAGACGGGCCCTTTAATGGGTAAGGTTCAATTGAAATGTTCTTCTTTTGTTAATTTTTCTCATTCACTGGATTTCTAAAACAATCATAAAGTTTCTTGTTTAATTGTTGTTTTCCACCTAGTTTTCTCTCACCGTCATCTGACCTCCCCACCCTTTGCTTTCATTTCAGAAATCATGTTTTACAGCCATGGGGGCGGTGCTGGGGATTGAACTCCAGGCCTTGTGCTTGTAAGGCAAGCACTCTCATCACTGAGCTAAGCCCCCAGCCCAGACATTTTATTTTTGGAGCACACTAATTGGAAACTGGGTGACTGTGTACCTAATGAGATCCTGTGTAATGCTGTGTGTGTATTTTTCCTCAAGAACACAGAGGGCCACATAGCTTTGTTGTAAATTCTGGCAGGGATGGGGAAAGCAGTGTCACATTGTTCCAAAGTCACCTTCTTTACAAATCTACACTTCCAGGGTTAATCAAGTCTATCTTGGCACAGGGGAAAGTGGCTCAGTCAGGAATAAGAAAGGCTGTTTTGTACTCCCTAACATTTGAGGATGCTGCCGTGGGATCCACTCAGTGTGTACTGAGTACTTACCGCATACTGGACGCTGTGCTGGATAGTCCCAGATTACATGGATGAAAGGACGTACTACCTACCTGTGGACAGCCCTTCCCAAGTTAGTGAGTGCGGTGACTTCTGTAGCTCGTGTGTGGAGGGTACAGTAAGAGCACAGGGCAGGATGACGGCTATAGCAACATCCCAGTTATAACACACTTTACTTCCAAGTCTGCTTGTCTCAAAGTCTTTGACAACACTTGAGGAAGCTGTGCTATTCTTCAACTGAAGAAGGTACACAAGAAGTGGCCTGTTTTCTAACCTTGCATAGTGGAACAAGTGCCTAAGAGTCTGCAAAGGTACACAGTGTGCCACCAACTGGGTCAAGGAGGATTCACACACACACACACACACACACACACACACACACACACACACACAGAGTTCGTTGATGTCTTTTTAGTAGGTTACCTGAAAAACCAGAAGACCAGTAAGAATAATTTTTCACTGAAGATCCTTTGGTTTCTTTTTTTTAGTTTCTTTTAGAGTTTGAACTCGTGCGTTTATTACCTATCCAAAAATAAAGTCAGGTTTTTACTTCTTAGAACATCACATTACTACATCTGAGGACAATATATGCCAGTTGTCTTTTATTTGATGGGTTGTATCACCTACTAAATTCCTAAACATATACTGGATAATAGAAAAGTATTCTTAAGGACCATTGAACTGTAACATTTTTTTGTTTTGGTTACAGGGAACTTTCCACTTTTTATTTTTCATGCCTGTCAACTACTATATCCTGATAAGCATCAAGTACGTGTGAGTGGGAGTGGTTCCTCCCAGAGAAGCTACTACAGATTTTTTTATACATCAAAGAGCTACATGCTTCCGTTTGTTTGGTTTTGTTGTTTTAATGGAAATTACACATGAAGTGTGCTAGATAATCCTGGCAGAAAACAGACTATAAACTGAAAACATATGGGTTAATAAGTCCATTTGTATTGCTCAGAATTTAGAGCAAGTTAAATTTTCTTTGTGCAATGAATCATTTATAATATACCATTGGAGAAGTCATACTAAAGACATATAGAGTTATCAATGCTCTTTAAATTTTATAGCTAAAATTTTTAAATATTGGAAATATGAAAAACATTCCATAGATTCAGCCATTTCCCATGTCCTTAGATATTCTGTATATGTTTATGGGTGATATGAAGATACTGTTGAGGCTTGTATTTTGTTTTGTTTTTGAGACAAGGTCTTACGATTCCAGGCTGGCCCTGAACTTACTGTGTAGCCTGGACTGGCCTACAACCTCCCTCCTCAGCCTCCTGAGAGTTGAGGTTACAGGTGTGTGCCGTCACACCCAGTTTATTTCATTTTATTTTATTCTGAGACAGAGTCTTGCTAAATTGACCAGGCTGGCCTTGAATTTGAGATCAGATTGAGCGATTTAGAGACTTGTTCTTTAGGCTCCATAGTAACTGAGATTATAGGCGTGCACCCTGCACCTGGCTCACACTGATGCTTTTGATAGGACAAAAGGAGTTGGGTAAGCTTTTCTTGGCATGCTTAGCCTGCCAACAAGAACTCTCCATTTATGCTAATATGATCCTTCTACCCCTCTTTATTATGTTATTTTTGCTCAGCCCCGTTAATAAGTCCATGCTAGAGCACAGTAAAACCTGGCAAGATGCTCCAAACTAGTTCCATCATCTCTTCCTCTGTCATAATAGGCAGGAATTCCAATCCAGACTTCTGGATTTTTTGACTCTCTCAATCTCTTCCATTTTTAAGAAGTCTTGCTCTTACATATATTTCATCTTCTGAGCTTTCAAATTCAATTTTGGTTTTTCCTCTTATTCGTTAATTCATTCACTCATTTGAAAAACTACTGATTGATCATTTTAAGCATCAGGGTTTTTGTGCCAAGGTTACAGCAACGAATGAAATAACTCTTGCTGCCCTCGCAGAGCTTGTGCCGCTTTTAAGAGCTACCTCAACGGGGCTGGGTCGTGCCTGCTACCCAGGGGCCCTCGCAGGTCTGAGGGCTGCCCCTGAGAGCTGCACAGCGCACAACCTCCTGTGCTCTAAGTGGCTGTCTGGTCTACGGCGCTTACTTCGGGTGTTTGTCAAAACTAAGTTCCTGTAGTAAAGTCAGGCAGCTCTCATATTCCAGTAGTTGCCAGAGTGCAACCCCCTTTCTGGGGAAAGCACGCAGTCCTCTCCCTCATGTGAAAGAGGACCGTGTGGCGCAATCAACCTTTGTCTTTCCTCAGGTTTGCTGTGCTAAGCCACTGAAATTCACTTACTGCTCTCCTTTTTACTTTCTGCTGGATTGAAAGACTTTTTCCTATGCCTTTGAGTATTTCCCTAATTCATTCTGTCTTTTCCTTTCTTTGTTCTTTCTTTCCTTCTTCCTTTCCTCTCTCTCTCCCTCCTTCTCCCTCTCCTCCTCTTCCCCTTCCCTCTCCTCCCCTTACACAGGGAAACATGGACACTTTATAAAGTTTCTTTTCTCTCACAGTGATCACAGTATCATGTTTTTTCCTGAATTATGCAGTGGTTCTTCCACCTTCATTTGTGGTTTGTAAATATGCAGTTGCTTAAAAGCCTGTACCCTGCACTATAAAGACAAAGTTACATTTCATATTTTTTTAGGTAAAGAGATGTGGAAAAACAATACCACTGAGCTCCATTACACCATTATCTTGTCTGCTGACTGCCCAATTCTTTTAAGTTCTTAAAATGCAGGTTTTCCTCATGCCTAAAATATGGGGCTAAAAACACCTGTTAACAATACATACACTGCCCCCACTCCCAATTTAGAAAATAACTTTGAATTTGTCTAAGAAAACTTTCAAGGCAAGAGTCACTATTAGAATATAGTATGTGTTGAAAGAGAGTGGTTCTTTGTGCATGTAGGATTGGAAAACTTGAGAAGTATGTTTACTTGCACACATTGTAGTTAAAATCAGATGGAAAGGTTTAGAGGTTGTGCAATTAGGGAATATTTTCTACCCATAAATTGCATAGCTGTGTATTTAACAGTCATGAACAATTAGAACCAAAGATACTTGGATTAAAATCTGCTTTGGAAACTAATTTTTCCAAATATTTTGTTTCCTAGACCTTTACAGAGATGATCAACATCAGCTATCAGCTCCAGCAAGAACTTACCCCATGAGGTAGTGTCATTTGGCCTTTGATCTTTTCCAAGTCCAGGCTCTTAAATTTCATCTCTGTGGCAAATCTTAGCCTTACAGTCCACTGAGGGGACTTGATTGCAAGTCATTTTAGGCCATAGGCTAATCACATATAAGACACGAAGGCCCTTCACCCCGAGACTCACTTCCTTTTGGCACTTTTCCTTGTTCTTTTTATACTTCAAACATGATCAACACTGTCAAACCCTTTCCTCTTTCAGCTGTCATTCCCTGTGTTTACTATTTCTTTTTCTTTCTTTTTTTTTTTTTTTGTGGTGTCAGGAATCGAACTCAGGGCCTTATGCTTGCTAGGCAAGCACTCTAACCACTGAGCTAAATCCCCAGGCACTATTTCATAACTGAACGCTAACCGTGGGCAGTTTTTTCATCTTCATGGTTAGTTGAGGTGGTGCTCTTATCTTGGAGAAGGAAGCTGAGTGTTGTTGAGTACCCGCTGTAGGCCCTGCAAGGGCGCCTGTGCTGGGCACCCGGGATGCGGCATGCCTGATCTCACCCCAGCTCCTCAGGTGGGTAAGTCGCCTCCAGAGTGAGGGAACTGAGGCCCCGGAACAGGCAGGGACCTTGTCTCACAGCGAGTAAGTGGCACTCACAGGGTGAGCCATGTCTCACTCAGAGTTCTGTGCCCTGTAACACACTGTTCTTTGGATCTCATTCTTTTTGATCTGTTGATCCCTTTTCTTGAAATACCACTCTGGGCTCTTGGTGACACGCTTTTCTGATTCTTTGATTCTCTTGGATCTCCATTACTTAAATCACTCACTAAAACAGCTCGCTTGCTCCAGCCCCTTTACTCCTCATGTAAACTTTTCACATGGGTTTGATTTCTTTCTTGCTAGCCATTTACTCTAACCCCAAAGACCACTGAAATCTGGTTCAGCCTCCGTCGCTTTGTTGAAACTGCTCTCCTTAAGGCCATCAGTAATTTTCTGATTGCCAGTTCCAGTGGATGTATTTTAATCCTTATCACTCTTTTTCTGCATTTAATACTTATTCCTTTCTTCTTGAAACTATGTCTTTAATTACATTTTGTGCCCTCACACTTCATACCCCTCTTCACACTTCCTGTTCACCCTTTGTTATCTTCACTTGTTTTTGATCTCTCCTCCTCCTCTCCTTCAGCTTTAGTGTTCCCTCAGGCTATTTCAGGGCTGCCTTGGTTGATCTCACCCACTTTCATGTGCCTTAGACAGAACTTCAGAGTGAGTCCAAACCTGAACTTGGTGTCTTTCCCCCAGATGTGTACACCTACAGGTGCCACCACCATTCTTCAGCCATCCCGGCTGGAAACCTGGGAGTGGTCTGGGACCCTCCCTCTCCATGATGCCCAGATCGGCCACTCACCAGGTGGCACCATTTGACCTCCTGTTTCTTTATCAAATCTACCCCTCTACAGCCTTCTCCTCAAGGCCTTATTAGCACCTGCAGTGCCCACCGTGGCCTCCTAACTTGCTTCTTGTGCTAGTATTGTTTCTTCTTCTGCAGGCAAAAATGAGTACATAACTTTCCAATTTTAAGTGAATTTACTGTTTATAATTTGACCAGGGAAATATCTGAATGTATTAAAATATTTATTTTTGTGACCAATGTAATTTTTTGGTTAAGCAATTAACCCCTTTTGAATTGTGGCTTTCTACTTTCTTGAGCTTTAAAATTAGAAACATTATCAGCTCATTAAATAAGACAAAATTCTAATCATACAGTGCACATACTTATTCCAAATGAATATTTATTTTTCTTTGTGTTTTTGTGTTTTATTTGCAGGATCAGAAACTAAAACATTTTTTTCAGTTATTTATTTTACTAGTACGCAATTGTAGTAATATAATTATTACATTCCTTGTGGGGAGTTGGTACCTGTAAATAACATATCTTAATTCTTTTCTCACCCTCTTCCCTTCACATACCTTGAGACCATAATTTTTTTTTTTTGTCTCGAGGCCATAATATTAAGTGAGATAAATCAGACACACAAGTTAAATATCTCGGGATTTCTCTTATATGAGAAACCCAAAGTGTAAATAAAGATCAAAATCTGAAATATATTGAATTATATTAAAGCTGGACACTGTGCTTAAACAACCTTATGAAGTAAATAACTAAGTTCTCATTTTTCAAATGAAGAAACAAGTACAATTAAGTCACCTCCCTGAGATCATAAACACAAGTAACAGACCCAGAATTCAAATCCAGTCTGACTCAAAGTCCATGGGCCTCTCACAAATCGCACTGTGATGCCCCATGGTATGCAACTGTAAATCCCAAATTTACCTATCTAGCCCCCACCCCTCACTAGGTAGCTGTCTGGACTTGTTTGCACCTGTAGGTTCAGACAATCTAACCCAGTGCCAGAATGAGTATGGATGGGAAAATGACGCAGAGAAGGAAAAGTCACCTGATGGTAGTGCAGGAGAATCTGGACATTGAAAGACCAGCCAGGAGGCCTACTGGCATCTTGAACTAAAGTGATGAAGGTGAAATCTGAAAAGGAGGAAAGGGACCTGGAACCCTGACCCCTGTCTGTAATCTCAGCTGCTCAGGAAGCTGAGGCAGAAGGATGGTAAATTTGAGGTCAGCCTGTCTCAAAATTTTAAAATTTTTGAAAAGGTCTAGGGGTGTAGCTCAGTGGTAGAGCACCCAAGGCCCTAGATTGAATCCCCAGTGCCTACATGCCTCAGTACATGCTTGTACTCCCAGCTACTGTACTTGGAAGGATGACACAGAAGGAATGCCTTTGCCCAGGAGTTCTAGGCTGCAGTGTGTACGCCAATGGGTTGTCCACATTAAGTTCAGCATCACTATGGTGACCTCCTGGAAGTGGGGGACCACTGGTTTGCTTAAGAAAGGGTGAATCCACCCAGGTCAGAAGTGGGATAGGCCGAAGGATCAAAACTTCCCTGTTGATCAGTAGTGGGTTTGCACCTTAGAAGAAACTCTAGCCACAAAAAGAATCCATCTCAACCAATCTATCAATCTCTCTCTTTCTCTCTCCAGTAGTAGAAATTAAACCTACAGTACTTTATTACTGGGCTACATCCCCCACCCTTTTTATTTTTCATTTTGAAACAGGATTTGGCTAAGTTGCCCAGACTAGTTTCGAACTCGGAATCCTCCTAAGTAGTTGGGAATACAGCCATGTGCCACCACACCCAGTTTAAGAGCTTTTGAAAAATATGTGAAGTCTATTTTCATTAAAATATCTTAATTCTCATAAAATTTTAACCTTTTAAGATAGTACATCAAATACATATTGTCTGTGCTTTCACTGCCTACCTGTAACAATGGGTACACTTTTACAGCTTGCAAAGCCCTTTTATTGATATTATCTGATTTGATCCTCAGCTATCCCTGTGGACTAAGTAGTGTTATTTTTCTCATTTTACATATAGAGAAACCGACTTAGAACTAAATACCTTGTCAGAGGTAATAGCTCCATAAGTACTACACTCAATCAACATCCTGTGTTTTTCCAATAGATGTTCTGCTTCCCCCAAATCAAACATTGTTGTGTTTTTTTTTAAAGCACTTGATCAAGTTGGAATCCCCCCTTCAATGTTTGAATACCAGTTTGGCAACATATATTACACATTAAGAGTTGATTAAATCAGATAATGAGCCAGTGAAGAACAAAAACAGACTATGGTTCCTTAAATGACTTGGTGAGTCTACTATAAACAGCACTCCCATGCCCTTTGGTAGGACACAGGTACACACTGCACTATTTCTTTGGCATTTCATGGATTGCCTCTGAGCATAATGTGAACCATGCCAGTGTCGTGCTAACTCGGCAGAGTGTGATGTTGAGACAAGTTCTCCACTCACATGAGCTGCCCTGCCCTGTCTAGCTAAAGAAGAACAAGGGTCTTCCACTCTGGCCTCTGGAGAACAAAAAATCAGGGAAGTTTTTAAAACACGAAGCTTGATGGGAATGTTGTAGTGGTTGGCAATTACAGCTGATTATTTGTAAATCATTTCACTACCACCAAAGTTGCAACTCCAATAGCCCCCTTGCATTCTGCACACACACAATCCTATTTTAGCATTCTTGAAAAAGACTGTGGCTACTACTTCCTGGGTGGTGACCAATTTTTAAGCCATTTTTTTCTTGTTTTAAATTTCACCTAGATGGATTTTGGTTTTTGCTTGTTTATTCCCATCCAAGCTGCATGTGTATGTGTCTCTGTGTGTGTCTGTATGTGTGTAGTCGCAGACATTTCTAAGGCAACCAGTTGTGTTAAGATTACAAATAGCTGAGAGACAGAGTGGTGCCACCCACCTTCTCTCAGAGATGTCCCTTTTCTTTTTTTTTTCTTTTTTTTACCAAGAACATGTATTAGTACATTGTATACATAATGTTCACATTCATCGTGGTTATTTTGTACCAGAAATGTCCCTTTTCTTTTGCTGCAGTTATTAGTTCTATAGGTGTTGGAGGAGAACCTCTTGGATTGGACCCCTCATTTTAAAATACTACAACAGATTAGAAAGTCATTGCTTTCTGACTACTAGATTATTCTTAGAAGTTAATGTCTTTACCTGTGATTTTTGTGAAATATTAAGATCTCAGCTTAGGTGTATATTTACAAAATAGGGTAAAGTCCCTTGGGAGGTTTATTTTTACATAAAATTAAAAACATTAGGAACATTTTCAAAACTCTTTGGTTTTCTTCAACAGTGATGATAAGTATAGTTGCTTTAACAGTGGAGGCTGGATGTGTGTGGTGATGCACACCTGTAATTCTGGCACTCAGGAGACTGAGGCAGGACGATCTCTGTGAGTTTGAGCCAGCCTCACTATATAGCAAGACCCTGTCTCAAAAAAAAAAAAAAAAGATGGAATGGTCAGCCTCACATCCTGTTTTGTTTGTTTTATCAGTGTGAAGATAGTACATATTGAATGAAAATAAAGGAAAACTGACCTCTCCCTCCTTCTTCATTTTTGTTAAATCTCCACTTGGAGGAGTCTTTAGGAATGGTATTGCCGTCAAAGAGATCTAGGTCAAAAATCTGACTCTGTGAGTCAAATCTGACTCTGACTCAATCTGACTTTCTGACTGCCTTGCCTTGGACAAATAACGTCATGCTTAGGCATTTAAAAGTTCACAGGCTAAAATCAAAATTTGTATCTTCTCTCCCTCTCTCTTGCTATCTTCTCCTTCCTCCTGACAGACCTCTTCCTTCTGTGTGCTCTGGATTGCTGGTAACACCCTCCATCCAGTCGCCCACACCAACAGTCAGTGACATCTGCCTCCTTATTCTCCACGTTGACTAGACCAATGTTCTGTTCATCTCTTTCTCCTAAACTACCGTCATCCCTCTTGATCCACTGTCCAGCATGGTAGCTACTAGCCAGCGTGGCTGAACACTTGAAATGTGTCAAAAGAATTAGATAGTCTGTCAAGTGTGAAACACCAGATTTCAGAGGCAGTATTTTAAAAGAAAATATCTCAATAATTTTTACATTATTTTTTGGATGTTGCTGGGAATCATACCCAGGGCCTCATGCATACCACTGAGTGATACCTCTAGCTCTGAAATAGTATTTTTGATACAGTAGGTTAAATAAAAATATTCTTCATTTCACATGTTTTAATTTTTTAGTGTAACTGTTAAATCTATAGTTATATTTGTGGCTCACATTTTTTTTTTTCTCTCGAAAAACACTGCTCTAGTCTGTTTTGTTCTTAGACCCTCCTATAGCCTGTGCTTACAAGAGCGTGCATGGCTCCTCAAAAGACTGCACATGCTCTAAATCAGATTTAATGCAGGACACAGAAATTTACAAGATTAGCTTACAATATTCGCCTGCAGAGTCAAATGTAGAAGAGTGTAGGAGATCTGTCTGCGCGCTAGAGATCTAAAGAATCCAGCCCAAGGCCCGGGGCCCACGGTAGTGTCCCGTATGAATCTGTATCAGGAGGCCAAGGAGTCCGCAATGGAAGACAAGGGTCTGCACTGGAAAGCCCGAGGGCTGGTGCTGGAGGCTGGAGAGTCTGTGCCAAAAGCCAGGAGACAACACCCAAGGCCAAGGCAAAGACTGGAGCTCGTCCAAAGGGAGCAGCAGCCATCCTTGGTGATGCGAGGAGAATAAGCCCCAACGAAGCTCTTCCAAGGAAGATCAGCTGAAATCCTCCCCTCCCGTTCTCCTTTTATACCCTTCCTACAGTAATCTACCCTAAAGTGAGTCTTCCATGCCCAGAACTGTGCTGACTGAATTCAGCTGGGCATTCCCCACTGAAATTGACAATTAATCAGTTAACTACCACAGACCCTTTTCTTCTCTCACTATTTCTGAAGTCTGAGAAGTGGCCATTCTACATTCTTTTTTTTTTTTCTTTAAGGGAGCAAAAATATATATTATTCGAAAGTGGAAAAGAGGTGAGCTGGCCAGTGACAGCCTCACAGCAGCCCCAAGGATAAGAGAAAGAAGTCTTTTGTATCCAAAATTCCTGGATTGACTTCTCCCTCATGCATGTTAGGCATTGGGACAGTTGTCCTATTGAAAACTTACTTGGTTTGGTGCAGGATTTAAACTGCCCTATAGAAAGACTTGTTTGGCTTCCTTTCAGATGTAAATGAAGGATTGAAAATACTGCTTTCTGTTTGGTTCCGTGTACTGTGCTCAGGATTTGTGGAATCATTCCGAGTCCTCTGTTCTTGCATGTCCTTCGGTTTGTTATGACCTTTGACATATTCTGGCCAGTTAGCTGTCCAGTTTGCCCAAGCCCCGATCTCCTGCCTCATTCCCCCGAGAGACATAATCCTCACAATTCTTTATGGGATCATGAGAAAGCGGAGGTCTCTTCTTACAGTTGCCTCCTGCTGGAAAGGGCTATAGGCCCTACCTGTGGGGATTGTGCTCTCTGGCTACCTTGCGAGGTTGGGGCTTACTGGCTGGCTGGTAAGAACCTGTCAGAAGACGATGAGAAAACAATTAGCGCCTGTATGTTAGGAATTGTGGCCCTGCTGTATTCTTGACCTCAGTGAGAATTCTCTGAAGTGGACATCTGAAGGTGTCACTTCCCTGAGGCTTCTCCACCCCAAACCCCAGATCCTGTGTGCGCTATGCAAGAATCTTGACAGGTTGACTCCTGCCTACCTCTTAGCCTCATCTCTCTCCTCTCTTCAGCTCCTGCTTCCTCTCACCTTGCTACTGTACTCTGCTGGTCCTAAAATTCCTGTTTGCCACTCAGCATACCATGATCTTACACCCACTCAGAATGCTGTCCCTTCCCTTTGCCTCTATGTGACTTGGAAGTTCCAGTTTAGCTTCCAGAACTTTCTGTAGACTCGTCTTTGCTTCCACCCTTAAAGCAGTTCTCCCAGTACCTTGTGTTTACTCCCTGTGGGCTCTAAGCTCCTCGAGGACAGGGACTAGGTCTTGCTCACCTTTATGTCCATCTGTGCTTCAGAGAGTACCTGGAGCAGAGCAGGTTCATTCACTCTGGCAGTTTTTATACTTTTTGTATTGTATTAGAATCATGTAGATTACAGTGATTTATTTCTATGCCTGTCTCCTTACTATGGAATGAATTCATTGAAGAAAAGAATTGAGTTTTATTGATGTAAACATCTGAATAGCCCAGCACCTCAAGGTCACTTATGGACATCAAATAAAGATAGTTATGTTGAGTAAACAAACTCAGACTGAGTCTGCTCTGCCTGTATCCTAACTTTCAGGTTGACCTTTAGATGCAGTTGCTCAGAGGACTCTTGACTTAGATCTCTAGGAATCCTTTTTAATCTTAAGTCTCTGTGGTTACTTGTGCTGTTGTTATTGCTATTTAACCTTTAGCTGTTGTTTTTCTTCATACAAAGGTATATATGGGTTTTTTTTGGTGGAGGGTGTCAAATAATACTCAATAATAGAGAGTGAAAACTGTCTCCCAGATCCTATTTCCCAGTGCAACTCTTTCAAGAATACTTTCAGCACATGAATATGTTAATTTGCACTAAAAAGTCATAATTAAGCATACTGAAAAAAATTTCCTCTTTGCTTAATACATGTTTCCCAGTATATTTTGGAAGTATCTTTAAACCGCAAGATTAGGGTCCTATTCTGTATTGTGACTTTGTTCCTGCTGTCCAGAGTAGAGTGCTGTATGTGGCTGACTTCTTTTACGGTCCAGTGACCACTCCTCACACTGTTCGCGGAGTGCCCTCAAGAACAGAAGAGACAGAGCTCCTACTCCAGAGGTTGGAGGGTATGACCCTGAGCAAAATGCAAGATATCTTGAAAATCTTACTTGTTTTGACTTAAAAGTTAGTGTAGGTCTTGCATCCAAAGACGCCATAGCATATCTGTGTTTGTTTTCATATCAAAAAACAAGGGCGGTCTCCCCAAAAATAGAACCTGAGGAAAATTTTTCACTCCTGTAGAATATACTTTCTTTGTCTTTTGGCTTCAAGTACTCCCAACATATTGCCAAGCACTGCTATTTACCCAGGGTGAGAAAATGGAATTAGACTTCCCAACCAAAGTCTCTAGGATTCCCACTGTTGGCTTAAGACACAGAGCGCTAACTGCTCCTGGAACAGTCACAGTCACAGACAGCTGTGGAATAGCGGCAGGATTGAGAAGGGCAAGTTAGGAAAAGAAAAGAGTTAGAATTGAAAGGTGCACTGTACAAGCTGGTTACTGATCAAGAGCATGGGTTTGAGGCTAGAACTGTGTAGGCTTGAAACTTACTCTCCTGTTTACTGGCCTGGGACTTTGAACTAGTGTCTCACCCTTGCTGAGCCTCAGTTTCCTCCTAAGTGAAAAGGGAGTAAGAGCAGGTGGTTATAATGGCACTGAATTCACAGGATGTCTAGGAGGATTTAAAGTACTTGTGATATACCATAATTGCCCTGGAACTCGTGGCTTTTTGTCTTACACCACTTTTTAATCTATATGTCTGCAAAAAAGGAGTATCGAGACAGCTGTTGTACTGAGAACCAGCTCTTCCTGTCCACGCCTCTGCCTTGATTGCAGAAGCGCAATGAGCACAGTTGTCTTGTTATACTCTAACCCCCCAACACCTCTCCCTCAAATACATCCCCAGTACTGCATCCTGTCATTTACAGTTCTGTGTCCCCATATCTACTAAGAAAAGCAGAAGTGAGGGCCATGTGAGGGTTTGGGGATTTCTCAACACTGTTCTTAAGTCCTCCTTGTTATGTTAAACTAGAGTTGTGTGAATGTAATATTTGATAGATCTTTTCTCTGGGAAACACAAAAGAATTTCCCTCATTAGAGACTTTAATGTTTTAACTTTTTAGAAGACAGGAATTATTATGTTTTTGCATACACAATATGGTAGTTACACAATTATACAAGTTCATTAAATTTATGACCGAAATCTTCTGTTTCATTTCTTTTTCCCCCACATTTTGCATGTGGAGAAACTTAGGCTCTTAATTTGCCTTGGGGGCACAGGGTACATTGTTGAGCCTGAACAATTAAGGTTAAACATATGAGGTTAACTGTTTTTGAAGTTTAAAAATGGTTGAATACTGGCAATTCTGTGTGGTTCTTAATATAAAGACTGTGTGTGTGTGTGTGTGTGTGTGTAAAATGTATAATGTCTAAATATTTTATACATAATAATGTATAAAATAGACTGTTTAAATGTGTAGTCTAAAGATAAATTAATGAAACTAATACCTTTGTATCTGCTGGTTGGGTTAAGAAGCTCTCCTGTGGGCTTATCTAACTTCTTCTTCTTTCCCCCTCCTAACCTCTTCTTTCCTTACTCTTGATCCAGCTGGGTAACAATCCTAACTTCTGTGAAAATTATTTTCTTGCTTTTCATTGTTTAGATTTGAAAAATGGAGTAGCAAGTTCAACCCTAGCTGTGTGAGCACTGTTAGATGAGCGCACCCTGCAGAACATCCGGCTTTGTTCTCTGGGAACCCCTTCTAGGGGAATCAGAGTTCACGCTCATACGTGAGTCTTCAGAAACAGAGTGTACCCCAGGCAGGGGACCGGGCAGGGCTACTGTTGGACTGCGTACACGACATCCAACAGGAACATGGTCAAAAAGAACGTGCTTTACTTTCTGCCTCTTAACTCACTATGGCTTTCCTCCAGCTTTCAGGATTAGGTCAAAAGAGAAAGTTCTTGCATTTTGAATAAAAAATGAGTCTTCACCAATCGAGGAAGCATTGCATGTCTAGGAGTATGGGAACTCCAGACTGTTAAGATAAACCATGCACAGGCACTCAGGCATTCTATACTCAGGTTAAAGGGATAGTGTGACAGTAGTAGGGATCTCAATGATGACAGTCCCTAGTAGGTAGCTGTCTTTTGAGTCCCTTTTCAGTCTGAACCTATTACTTTCTATCTATCATACACAGCTATCATCCTGAGATCTTCCTTCATCATCCTCTTGGGGATTCCCATTGCTTCTCTCCTATGCTGGATCTCTTTTTTGGGTTAGTTTCTTTAGTGGAAGATTCTCCAGGAGACTCTTAGGGAAGGGTGCAATGGAAATAGAATTTTTGAGCACTTCCATGTCTGAAAATGTCTTGATGACACATGATAGCATGGCTTTTGCATACCATGTTTCATGCTTCTAGTGTTATTCTTGAAGACATTCTGACTTCGGACCTTTTGTATGTGATCTGCTTTATTTCCTCTGGAAGCTTTCAGAATCTTCTGTTTCCAGCGTTCTAAGATTTCACAGTGTTGTGATTTGGTACGGTCTGTCTGTGTTGGGTTGGACTGTTTCAGTCTAGAAACTTTTTGTTTGGTGAGATGGTCATAGTTACTTTGTTGATGACTCCTTTACCTCTTTGATTCCTATTCTCTCTACTTTTAAATAATGAACCTCAGACTTCCATCCCTGGCCCAGCAGGAGCAGTATGAATCTGAGGAGATTTGGGCACATGAATCTAAGAACTGAATTCTTCAGCAGCTTTTGCCCAGTTCTCTCAGTTAAGCTGCACACCTCCATTCAGCCTCACTCCTTTGCTTCCTGTTCTGGAGTCTTGAGAATTGTGCTCATTCTTAGCCACCTCTTCAGATTTGACTTTGTTGGATCTGCACGACCAGTTACCACTCATCCATCTGTTTTCCATCCTCCAAAATTATGTTGCCATTGTCTCTTAGGACTTTGGTTTGTCATTTTAAAAAGTCTGTATTACAGTCTTTCATGGAGTCTCAAGTCAGATTGAAATTACATGTGTGTGTTCAGTATGCCTTCTTAACCTGAAAGCTTATGTTCTCTTACCACGTGTTGAGAGAGAAATTAACACAAAAATCACCCAAGCCTGTGATAATGCCAGATGAAACTTTTTTCCTCTCTTTGTCTTATCATTCTTTCCCTTTTTTTTGGCTTTTGGTTGGAAAGAAGAGGATTCAGTGGGAGTTGGGAGCCCTAAATTAACTAGTCCAGGCTGTATTGTTTGATAATGCCTAACATTTATTGAGTATGTTTCCATGTATTTTGTATCTACATGCATTATCTACAGTGACCCCCATAATAAACCACTTATTATACGCATTTTACCAACAGTGAGACAGGCAAAGAGAGGAGACATAGTTTGCCCAATGTTGCCAGAATTTGTACTCAGGCAGACACCCGAGCTTGTTCTCTCTCTCATTTTTTTTTTTACTTTTATTTATTTTTTTTGTTTGTTTGTTTGTTTTTTGCTATACTGAGGATTGAACTCAGGGCCTTCACATGGAGCTACCTCCTCAGTCTTTATTTTTCTTTTCTTGGGACAAGTTTTCACTAAGTCACTAAGTTGCTGAAGCTGGGCTTGAACTTAGGATTCTCCTCCTCAGCCTCCCAGAGTCCTGGGATTATATGCATCACTACCCCTGGCTAGATCTTGTGCTCTTCATATTCTTTATTGTTAAATTATAGATACCAAATGGAAAAGTCTCTTGTATGCATTCAGTTTTGTTTGTAATATAAGCTGTTCCAATTGCAGGTCTATATTAATGGATTAGAGTATTAACTGAAGATGTCCAAGCTATCTTTTTATGTAGCCAAGTCTTCTGTATACTTTAAACAGACAGTATTGTTCCAGAAGACAAAGTTAGTAACCACAGTGCACAGTTTTGTGAGCTTTGTAGCCAGACCCAACTGTATGAATTAGGGCAGCCAGGAGGCTACACAAATGTTCAAGTCTCCAGAGTCCCCACTCATCACGTTCCTTCTCTCCTAGTCATTTGACGATGTCCTTAACTGTGAAAATGTTCACATTCTTTCCTGGAGTGAGAAAATTATTCTGTATACTTGGACTGAATCTAGAACCCTGGGGGAAATTTTTAGTAAAATTTTTGAGGGTAGAAATATAAATGCATCCAAATAAATCAATCTAATCTTCCCGGAATTCATTTTCATCATTCCAAATACCTATCCTTTCCTGCCTCACAGGATAAATGAAACACAGAGAAACTAAAAAGACCAGAGTGCGAATAAATGTGGAGAAAAGTCACAGCATGAGTCAGGGGCCAAGACGTCTGTCTGCGGGACGGCTCTGTCTCTCAGCTTGCTGGGGAAATCCAACCAGGCCAGCAATTCAGTCATTTTCTAAAAGGCTGGATAACTGTGTGGGTGCTGATGGCATCAGAGCAGACGGTGGTGTGCAGGAAGCATCCCACACTTGACAGGATGTTCCCAAAGCAGGAAGGGCATTTCTCTTCCTCAGTAGGATTATTTCATTACTAAGGACAAGATGAGACAATTGAAATCTCCCTAAAATACCAAAGTCTGACAAAAGCAGGATATAGGACCTGGTGGGTCTACGTGTAACCAGTGGGATCATTTATGATATCATAATGAAGCAATAGTATTCTGTTTATATACATCCTCCTGAGATATTCACAGAGCTTTACAGAGTGAGTTAGTCATCAAGCAGTTTTAAATCTGTGCACAAAGTGATGGAAGTGGACTCCTGCTCAGTCTCAGCCTAGCCTGGAACAGCTCCACCAGACTTAGAGCTCACGATGCTTGCATACACCCAGCGAAGGCTTCCCCCTCCCTTTTTTCCCTGGCTTCTGCTTCTTTACCAGAATACTTCCTTTTCTTATCTTCCAAATCTCTTGTATTCCTCAAGTGCTAATCTCTCTCCTATCTGGTGTACAGCTCTTGAACAGTTCCCGCAAGACAGTGTTATTAATCTCCATTTAAAAAATAGCAATATCTCTGCACATGGCAACAACTGTCAAAGGTAGAATGAGCAGCAGGCAAATGAAAACATGACATGAATACCATACGTGAAGCCAGAAGTCTTAAGCCACAACTTTGGTGGATTTCCTGTACTTTCCTCCTGGGTGGCATTTTCAGGATACCCAGAAAAATGTCAAATAGAGCAGTCACTTGAGAAATATAGAGTCATTATCTCTTGAACAGGGATTCTCTTCCCAAAACTTAGCTCAAGAGAAAAATGAGAGCAGCAAAGCAAAGAAGGGAATAAAATTGGATGCTAACCAGCCTGCAGAGGGTAGCAGCATTCTAGAAACCAGTAGAAATCTCCATTGTGCTAGTGTAACTCAGGATTCCTGTCTTTCTTCTGCTCTGTAAACTCTGTGGACAGGACAATGCATCAATTACAAACGTTATTTTTGTGGTCTTCCAGTCCTGGAACATTGCCTCAATAGTGTTCCTGCATTGTCTTTGTCTCTGAAATGACTTTGTGTCTTTTAGGTTGTGAGAAATGATTGTCGTAATTAATAACTGCACTTTGAAGAATATTTGCTTTCTCTCTTCTGCCTTTGACTTAACCCCATCATATCCTGAAATCTAGCCAGACTCCAAAAGGAAAACCCCACCCACTACCATCAATTCTAGTTTAAGCCCCACGTTATCATGAGGTTGTCTTTAGTGAGGCCATCACATCAAAAGTAGAGAAGTATTTCCTGCCTTCATCTCCCAGATAAATGTGTATGTGGTATTAGAAATCGGTATTCCTTTATGTTGGAAGAGTATGCAGACTACTGGTGGTTATTTTAAGAACTTCTCTTCTGTTGTTTATGGAATTTAAAGTATCTCTGTGTGTACATAACTAAAAATGCTCTTTTTACCATCAACTTTCTATGTAAAATTAATTTCCTCTCCTTTCACAGCTCAAGTTGTAAACTTCAGTTATGTGTATGTGTGAGGAGATGAAATCACTTTCCATGTACAGGCACATAGTACATGTCTTGTTATCTGAGAAGATGAGAGTACAGAAGCTTAGACCTGGCAGATAAGTGGTGCTTCGTTCCCAGACCCTGTTACCTAGTCCCTGGGAGCACTCATGAAAGTGAGAGTTCTCTTTCCAGAGAGAACAGTTTCTGCTACTTATGTATTTATTTATTTGCATATTAGAGATTAAACCCAGGCCTTTGCACTGAGCTACATCCCCAGGCCTCCTCTTACCCTTTTCATTTTTATTTTGAGACAGGGTCTTGCTGGGTTGCCCAGGCTGGGCTTGAACTTGGTGATGCTCCTGCCTCTGCCCCCTGGAGTGCAGGGGTTACAAGCATGTGCCACCACACTCAGCCCAATTTCTGCTTTAATCCAGCTGCCCTTTTTCTTCAGGTCCTATAGAAAGAAAAAAACTCTTCCTGAACTATCCAAGGAGTGCTCAGTTCTAACTAGGTAGATGGAATTGGCTAAGATAAAGTACAGCTTCTTCTCTCAAAGGAAGCAAAACTGGGCAGAAGGTGGACAGGTAGGTCAAGGCAGGAAACGTACTTCAGCGGGAACACACAGCCTCCCTGGACTGTGTTGCATGTAGACCCTGATGTTTCCTAAAGTCATTAAAAGGAAGAGACATTGCCAGAGAGAACAGGCCCTGAGACCTGGGTGGTTTTGAGATCCTTCTCTAAATTACCACATGGGAACAGCTTGAGTAAGTCCCTGTTTTCTCTTAGCTTCCTTATTCTCTAAATGAGAAAAAACTATTGACTTCTCTCATAAATTCCTATGAGAAATGGTAGAAAATGATCCAAGATCATTTCATCTTTACATACAAAGAAATTGTACATAAAGAATGTTATTTCACATTTTTCTTAATGATGACTTGATAAACTTTTAACACTATTAAGGGTAGCATAGGAGGGCAGGGAGGCACAGGCAAAGCCCAAAGATACCTTATTTCACATTTTACAAATAAATCTTAGCAAAGAAGTAAAATAGGAACTTAGAATGTCATGCTCAGGCCAGAACTCCAAATTCAGGTCCTATATTGATAAAATGTAAATTTGGAATATGCCAACATGGTAGCTCTGGCCCATTAAGCCCCAATATTTGAGAGGCTGAGGCAGGAGGATCACAAGTTCTAGGCCAGCCTGAGCAACTTAGTGAGACTCACCCCACCCCAAGAAAACCAAGTAACTAACTAACTAACTAAATAAGAAATTTGGAGTAGTATATTCAGTTACTAAAAACAAATAGGAAGAGTAATATTAGATGACTGATGTTTCAATTATAATTCCACCTGACATGCCTTTTCACTGAACATTAACGTCAAACAAGTAGGATCATTGTCCTGGCTGGCTTCCAGTTGCTCTCTATCTTGTGCAGGCAGAATGCTGAGTGCTGTGAATTCCCTTTGTGCTGACTGCTGCTGTCTCTAGGCAATGCTGGCCTCTGACCACACCTGGGCTTTCTGTATTTGTTTGCGATCCTGTAGAGACTCTCACACCCAGGCCCCACACCTGCTGCATCTCATCTGCACCATTGCTGTCAAACCTCCCACTCCATCCCCTTCCCATCCCTCTGCCAGTGATTCATCTCCTTTGTACCAGAAAATAGAAGATATTAGGGGGAATGACTTCACATTTCTACATATACCACACACACACCATACAATCAGACCTTTCTCCGTTCAGATCCATCCTTATCCTTCTTCCATCTCAGTGCAAAAGGTGCTCTTTCCACCTCTTCTCTAGATTCCATCTCCTCCTGTTTTCTCAGGACCTGTGTGCCAATAATTATCCCTTCATGCTTGTGTCTTCAGTCTCTACCAAAAGGTCGCTGGCTTTCTCTGATTAAAATATGGACTATTTGGGGCTGGGGATTTAGCTCAGTGGTTAGAGTGCTTGCCTTGCAAGCACAAGGCCCTGAGTTCGATCCCCAGCACCAAAATATTTAAATAAAATAAAATAAAATATGGAATTTTCTCAACTTTCGTTCATCTTAAAGAAAAAAAAAAAATTAGAAACCTGCTCCTGGGAGCATAGCTCAGTGGTCCAGCACTCACCTAGCATGCACAAGGCCCAGTACTGGTTCAGTCCCCAGTATCTCAAAAAAAAAAAAACCCCAAAAAACTAACAAAACCTGCTCCCTTCACAGTGAAGCTTGTGGGAGGCTGAATTTGAAAAGGCCACTCAGTCAGTATCTCAAAAGAAGAGCAGAACTATTTGTTTGCAAAGGGAAATCTGCGCAGGCAGGACTAGTCTCTTTGTGCAACCTTCTACGAGTTTAGAAAACCAACCGAAATCTCACTCCTGTGCGCTTTGGGGTCATGAAAATGTTGCCACTGGGTTGCAGGCCACATTTTGTTGGTCTTTATTTTACACAGTGCTTCTGTAGCACTGTTAGTCTTTTCTTCCATTTTTCCCCTTAATTTTTTTATTTATATTTTTTTGCAGCACAAGAAATGGAACCCAAGGCCTCATGCAAACACTGTACCACTGAGCTACACTCCAGCCCTCTCCCTCCTTCCTGGAATGTGATTTATGGTCTTTCTCTGGTTTTCTATCTTTTTGGTTATTCCTCAGTCTCCATTATAGGCTTTCCTTATCACCCTTTCCTTTTTCCCCCAGTACTAGGCATTGAACATAAGGCCTCACATTGAGCTACATCCCCAGACCTTTATATTTTTTATTTTGAGACCATGTCTTCCCATTGCCCAGGCTGGCCCCCAACTTGCTATCTTCCTGCCTCAGCTTCCCAGGTAGCTGGGATTACAGGCATGGGCCACCGCACCCAGCTTCACCCTACCCTTTAAATAGTAATATTCCTCAGGTTGCATGCTCTGCTTTCTTCCTTCTTTATTCTGTCCTGTTACAGATCATCTCCTACCGTCATGTGTTCCCCATTGACCCCCCCAAGTCTTTATCTGCATCCCAGAGCCCTCTCCTAAGTGGCAGAGCTGCATAATTGGCTGCCTGCTGGGCATCTCCGACCTAAGGCAATGAGGAACTGCTCCTCCCATGGACCCAGGCTGGGTACCTTCATCTCTCCAGTGGTCCATCTTCTTGCTTTATCCTCTACTGATTTTCCACGCCCACACAATGACTAAATCTGCTCAGCTCTGATTTGCTAAATCTCAGACTGCTCTTGTCTCTCCTTTGCCATTTTTCTCATTGCAGCTTGATGGATTAGTGCCGAAGGCTTCTAATTGCTCTTCCTATTCTTGTGTAGTCTTCTTGCAAGCCTTATTTTGATCTCTCTAAAATGGTAGTCATGTTACTCTCCAGTTCTAAAGCTTTTTCTTTTCCTTCATTGCTTTCAGACAGAAAACCTCAACACAGCTTACACAGGCCCTTGCGATCTGACCTCTGCTTTCATTTCCAGGCTTATTTCTGGCACGCTCCATATCATCCTCCCACACCTCTGTCTGAGCCACATTTGACACCTTGCAGTTCCTCAGACTCAGCATGCTAATAAAGAGCCCCCACCTTCAGCCTGCTGCTCCTTGCCCTGGGAAACTCCCACTTCTCACCTGAATCATTCATCTGAAAACTCGCACTACTGTCACTTGCTCTGTAGAGACTTCCCTGGGTGCCTTCCTCCCTCCCAGGCTGATTGGGTGCCCTTCCTTTTTCGCCCTTTTAGCACATAGTACACTGTATTGCAGTCATTTTACTGCACACTCCTTGAAGCTAGGAATAACTCTGCATTTAGATCTGGGCTCCCAACTATCCCTGGCTGGTGACTTACAGAGAATGTGCTTAGGAATGTTAATGAATGAATTGAACTTTTTAAACTTTATCATGACCATGATTTTAATCACACACATACACACACAAATGCACACATATATACATGGATGCAAAAAAAAAAAAGACACCTTGAAAATCAGGTGTGATGGTGCATGCCTATAATCCCAGCACTCAGGAGGCTGAGGCAGGATTACTGCTAGTTTGAGTCCAGCCTGGGCTACATAGTAAGTCCAGGGCAGCCTGGACTGCATAGCAAGACCCTGTCTCAAACAAACAAACAAACAAAAAACCAATCTGGGAGGAAGAAAGGCCAGAAAGACTTTAGATGAAATGGATTGGCCATGAGCTGATGATTAAAGCTTATTAAAGCTGAGTGATTAATACATAGCAGTTCATTATGTTATTCTGCCCACTTTTGTTTATATTTTAAATTTTGTGTGATAAAACTTATCATAGTAAAATGCACATAACAAAATCCACTCTTTTAACTGTGTAACCAGGCTGGGGATTTAGCTCAGAGTGCTTGCCTTGCAAGCACAAGGCCCAGAGTTCGATCCCCAGCACCAAAAAGAAAAAAAAACCAAAAACAAAAACAAAGAACTGTGTAACCAGTATCTTCATCCACTTCCAGAACGCTCATCTTCCCAGTGACTTCCTGCAGAATAAGTCCCACTCCTCCTCCCCAGCCCCTGGCAGCCACTCTTGGACTTTGTCTGAATTTGACTACTCTAGGTACCTCACAAAAATGGAGTCGTTTAGTATCTGTTAGTGGCTGGCTTATTTTATTTAGCGCAATGTTGTCAAGGTTCATCTCTTGTTAGAGCACGTGTCAGAATTCATCCCTTTTTTTTTTTTTTCTTTTGGTGCTTGGGATCGAACTCAGGGCCTTGTGCTTGCGAGGTCATCCCTTTTGAATAATAATCTACGTTTATCTATTCATCTGTTGGTAGACATTTGGGTTGTTTCTGAAACTGTTCTTAAATTCTTTCCTTGAAGTTATCTCACAGTGATTATCCCTATGTATGAGATAGATGGGTTGTAGTTATCTTGCTGAAGAACTGGCATAGATTTCTTATGTCTGTAGACATCGAATCCCAAAGGCTTTGCAGCTTTTGAAGATCTATGGTCCATGCAACCCCAGCAAGTGTCAGAGCCTGCGGTGGGGGGGGGAAAGGAAGTTAGGTGTGCTGTTTGGGATTACTCAGGAAAGATCTCGCCCTGCGGGCTTCTCCCACCTCCCAGGCAGCTTTTCTACTTCCTGACCAGACTACAGAGCTGTTTCTAACCCCTGTGGCCCACCAATTAGACTTCACCCTGAGCTCAGGAACTACTTTCTAGCAGCTTTATGCTAAAGGTGAGTGTGTGATTTAGGAATTTAAAAAAGATACTTTCTTATCTCTCTCCATATGAGATAAACCAAATTAAGGTGGAAGACATATCAAAAAGTCTTTGAGCCAAATATTAATGCAAAACTCGTTCTTAATCTGGTTTTTAGAGAATTATCCTTTAGACAATATCTTGAGGACAATGGTAAAATATTAAGGAATATAGAAAACAAAAACCCCAAATCAGAAATGAATGTATTTTAGCTAGCATGTAGTTGGGGCATGTTTTTTTAACATGTAGGATGACACAAATCTAACTCTACTAACCTTTTAATAGTTACATTTAGCCCCTTTATACCTCATGTTGTTAATGATATGTTTCCGGCTTATACCTGCCATTGTAGTTACTGGGCTTTTTGTCCCTGTTTCTGCCTGGGCTATTTGAATTTGTTTTTACTGGCATATATTTGCAGTACATAGTAATGATCATATTCTTCATGAGGAGTTAGTACATGTGCATAACACAATTTAATTCCTTTTCATCCTCTTCCTCTTTCTTCCCTCCCCCTTCCATCTCTTGGTCTCCTTCCCTTTTACAAAACATCCGTCTCTCCTGCTGGGCATGTTGGCACATGCCTGTAAACCCAGCACTTGGGAGGCTGAGGCAGGAGGATTGCCATAGGTTTGAGGCCAGCCTTTGCTACATAGTGAGTTCAAAGCCAGCCTGAACTACATAGCAAGACCCTGTCTCATCCATCTCCCCCTCAAAAAAGATCTATCTCCCCATTTCCCATTATCCTTTATTTTGCTCTTTATTTATATTTAGGGTTTCTCATATAAGAGAACTTGTGTGATATTTAAACTTGTGTGTCTGATTTATTTCACTTAAAATTATGGTCTCAAAGCGCATCCATTTTCCTACAGATGACTTAAGTTTATCCTTCTTTATGTCAGAGTAGTACTCCATTGTGTTTAAATGCCATATTTTATTTATCCATTCATCTGTAGATGGATATACAATATGTAGATGTAGGCTGATGGTAAGATTTAGCTGTTGTGAGTTGTGTTGCCTAAACATGGGTGTCACTGTAATATGATATCTTTATCCTTTTGGGAAGACACTTAGAAGGAGAATAGCTGAACCAAATGGAATTTCTAGTTTTAGTTTTTGTTGAATCTCCATACTGTTTCCATAGTGGTTATACTAGTTTACATTCCCACCAACAATGTAGAAGCATTCCTTTTTCCCTACAGCCTTGCCAGCATTTGTTGTTATTTGATTTCTTGATGATAACCATTCTTTCTGGAATAAAGTGGAATCTCAGTGTTGTTGTTTTAATTTGCACTTCTCTAATGACCAGAGACATTGATCATTTTTTGTATTTATTGACCATTTGTACTTCTGAGAAGAGTCTGTTCATTTTCAGTTGCTCATTTTTTGATGGGGATTTTTTTGGGGGGTCTAATTTTTTGGAATTCTTTATATATTCTAGATATTAGTCTTTTGTCCAAGGTGTAGGTGACAAAATCTTTTCCAATTCTGTAGGTTGTCTTCACTCTCTTGGGTGTTTCCTTGCTTTTCAGAATCTTTATAATTTGATGTGATTCCTTTTGTTGATCCTTGATGCTATTTCGTGTACCATTGGGGTTCTGTTCAGAAAGTCATTGCCTGTGTCTGTGTCTTCAGAAGTTTTAGCTGTTCTGTCTTCCAGAAGGTTAAGCGTTTCTGTATTAACATTGAGATCTTTGACCCATTTTGAATTTAGTTTAGTGCATGGTGAGAAATACGGGCCTAGACTCAATCTTCTGCAAGCGGACAGCCAGTTTTCCCAGCACCATTTGTTAAAGAGGCTGTCTTTCCTCTAGGATGTTTTTTTAAAATTCCACTTGTATTTCTCTTTCTCTTCTCCTTGGTGGGGCATTTTTCTTTTGGTCTGTAATGTCTTTGAGCACATCTCTTTGTACAGCCTTTTAGTAGTCACTCTAGACATGCATCACGGTTGGCTGACACCATCATTTCGCCAAGCTTCTCATCCGACTGGACTGCCTCTTTCCTGGTCCTGTGGCTACAGAGAACAGGCCTTTGGCGTGGATTTTTGGCTTTGTTTTGTTTTTCCATTTGTACCCATCAACTTTCTAGGTTTAACTGCTCCAAGTCTGGGATATTTTGAGGGGAGCTCACTACTGTGCATAACTCAGTGCCCTGAGGTCCCTAGCCAGTTTGCCTTTTTTACTCTGGCTTCGAAGTTTTTTATGTTTATTTTATATAATGGCCAAGGTTTTTAGTTGTATTTTGTATTGTTTTGTTGTTATTGTTGCTGTCATTTGAGTTGCTTTGTTTTGGTTTAGTTGGTTTTTTTGTGGTATTCACAATTGAACCCAGGGCATAACTGAACACTAAGTTACATCTCCAGCCCTTTTTTATTTTTTATTTTGGGCAGAGTCTAGCTAAGTTGCTAAATTGCCTAAGATGGGCTCAAACTTGTGATCCTCCTCCCTCAGCCTCCCAGAATGCTGGGATTACAGGCCTGCTCTACCACACTCATCTCTCAGTTTTATTTTTGACCTAGCATAGAATTAAGGTAAGTTTTCTTTACCTTTTCTTTGCTATTCTGAGTATACCAATCAGGTGCGATCAAAATATATGGTAAATGTTTAAAAGATTTTTTAAATTTGTTGCAGTAAAATGCACATTGCCATTAAATCCCCCTCACTTCAAACATACTCTGGAAGTTTTTCATGATTGTCTTTATGAGATGTGATCGAAAATATAGTAAATGCTGTTGCTGAGTGCCATCCAGCAGAAAGGCAGACTCGTAAAAACATTACATGTGTACTCCTCCACCTCATTCACCAGATCTGCCATCGTGTAACTTCTGGCTCTTCCCCAAGTCAAGATGACCATGAAAGGTAAATGTTTTGAATGGAGCAGGATGTTGGGGGAGCCATAACAGCGCAACTGAAAACACTCACGGAAGAGGACCTCCAGAACTGCTTCAGAAGGTGGCAAGAACAATGGGATAAGTGTGTTTAAAACAAAGGGGAGTATTCTGAGAAAGATTAATAGCAATATGTCTTTCACTGTAATAAATTTTCTAGAATTTAAACATTCACCATAGTTTTTGATCACATCTCATGCGACTCAGGCCCAGCCCATTAGATCTCCCTGTGGAATTTACTCCAGAGGAAGTGAGCTTTTAGAGCCCGGCTGTCACAGCGTTTCAGGCCAGTGCCTTTGTTCTGCCTGCTCATCTGTCTTTCCTGTGTCTTTTATCTATTTTCCTGTTTTTGGAGAGCTGCTCTTAGTAGAGAGTCTGTTCAGCCACAGACTGCTCGGCCACAAGATGGTGTCCCAGAGTAGTTAACTAAGATTCGTATGCTTTTCCTTGAGCCCCTCCACCTTCACTTACTATTAGCAAACTTGGGGCCATTTATCTGAGCCACATAGAGCTGCAAAACCTATTTGTGTTTTCCTTTGAGCTATGTCTCCCTAGCTGCATGGAAACTTAGCAAACAGTATCAAAAAGCACTTCAGTTTGAGTTTCTTTTGAGTTTTTATAATAACTGTGATATTCATATGGAAATTTAAAAATTAATTGTTACCCAAATTAATAAGTCCAGTTGCCATTTTATATCTGGGCTCATTGAAAATATTCTATAATCTTAACATACCTTTAAAAAGGGACAAGTGGCGTCCAGAGCAATGGGCACACACCCTGTTACTTGGGAAGCTAAGGCAGGAGGATGACTAGTTTAAAGCCAACCTGGGCAACTTAGTGAGACCCCTAGTCTTTTTAAAAAAAAAAAAGTAGTAAATACATTCTAAAAGAATGCATTGTTGTTGCCTTTTGAGGTATCTGGGTCCATGAATCATACTTTTTTAGTATAAATGTTTGTTCTTGATTACTAGTGCAATTTTTAAAATAATAGATTATAATAGTATATAAAATATATAGACTAAAAAGACCATCAAGTATGCATTAACATTCTTTTGGTAGTAAACTATGAGTGGTTTGTTCTTTTATCTTCTAATCTATATTTCATGGGGTTTTTGTTTTGTTTTGTTTGTTCCTTTTTTTTTAACAATAGCAAAGTTTTATTAAAGGTAAGAAAAGAAACAAGTTCTGCAGAGCGAGTTTAAGCCAAGTAAGAGTAGGAAAAGAAGTCCACCCTACGGCATGACGGTAGCCACCATGCGAGAGTGAACACTGTGGCTGGGTTTTGTTTATTTGAGACAGCATCTTGATGTGTAGTCCAAGCTGGCCTTGAACTCATGGTGATCCTCCTGCCTCAGCCTCTTGAATGTTGAAATTGTAAATATGTGCCACTACACCCAGAATATGTTTTATGTTTTAATATGAGCTGCTTTTATGATGGTTAAAACTAGATGTTGGGCATATTCTTCAGCTAATAAGAAAATGTTTATGAACCATTTTCAGTACTATATGAGTACTTTCTTTCTAGGTTTGATAGTTGAGTCGGAAAAATATTAGGCATTCTCTCACCAAAAGTGTAATAACTCCCACAGGAGTTTTGTTATAACTCCTGTGGGAGTTATTACAAAAATAACTAAAAAGGTCTTCTACATAGACAGGACTGGGAAATACCTGCTTAAGGAATATAGAGGCCATTATTCCTAGCTTTGAAGGAAACAGGTATTATTTTACTAGTAGTAAAGTTTTGGGTTTGGGGTCCCACCCTGGTCTTTATTCTCCTCTTCTTGAGTTAATACTGGCTCACATTTATTGGGTCAGTTGTGTCCAGTCTGTCTTAATTTAGAACTAGTAAAAAAAAATTAGAACTAAAAATTAGGGATAATAAAACCAACCACTCCTTTCTAAAATAAGATTAGTAATAGAGCAGAGTGGACAAAAATCCAATATAGTGCTGGGGATTTAGCTCAGTGGCTAGAGAGCTTGCCTAGAAAGCACAAGCCCCTGAGTTTGATCCCAGCACCAAAAAAAACCCCAAAAACAAAAACAAAAACAAATCCAATATAAATATATAGACTATGTAAATATATAAAAGTTTATCAGTTTGGGTTGAATCAGTGTTGAGAGTGTGTAGGAATAAAATCCTACCCATTGTGAGCCTCCTTATCTCTGTCCCAGTGGATTCCAGGGAACTCAGTTTTAGAGCACCTGAACTTATCTATGTTTAGAAACCCAGCCCTGGATCTAGTGTAACCCGACCAGTAAACAGGGGTCAACCATTAATTCCTACCAGGGAAACATTTCCCTCAAGCTTTCAAAGATGGAAATTTATTAAGGACTATTTTCTTACCCCTTCTCAGATAAAAGAACCTCACCAATGACGTGGCCAGTTAGAAGAATCACTCCATTCATTTGAGACTTTTCTTTTGACCGTTTTGGTGTTGGCTTTGTGTTTTTTAGCTCTTGGAAGTAGTGACTTTATTGGCCAAGCGGAACCTACAACTGCTGGTACTGGGCCGGAAGCACATGCTAACACAGTGTTCCCAGTGGAGAAGGAATGAGATGGAAAAGGTGCAAAAGCAAGCTAGCTGTTTTTTTGCTGATAATATGTAAGTATCAGAGGTAACAGGTTAATTACTCTAGGAGCCAGTCATCAGCTTGTTAGTTACCTACTTTTGCCTTTTAAAAAATACATGTAATAAGTCAGATATGGTGGTGCACACCAGTAATCCCAGCACTCTGGGAGGCTGAGGCAGGAGGATCTCAAGTTTGAGCCTAGCTTGGGCAACTTAGCAAGACCCTGTCTCAAAACAAAAACTGAAAAAGATGTCGGGGGACGTAGTGGGCTAGGGATGTAGCTCAGTGCAAAGGCCCTGGGTTCAATCACCAGTAACAAAAAACCAAAGTATGTATGTAGACTCAGTCTCATTCAAAAAAAAGATTTGAGGCAGTTTACAAAAATATAATTTCTACAGCAGAATAAATTTAAATTGGGATAAAGTAGAAATAAGAGAAAGATAAGTCAGAATGAGATTATTACACAGAATATGTACCATGACATACTAAGTCGGTCATTTAGCAAATACTCAACAAATACGAGCACCTTCTCCGTTCTTGGTGCACAAAGCTACACCCTGTGTCCTAGGACTTGCAGTAAGCAGGTGAACAGTTAAAAGCAGTGTTGTTCCAGGCAGTGACTATTAGTGCTGTGAATACAAGAAGGTAAAGTAGATGGGAAGGGTCAGGTCGCGAACAGTTGGAAGGGTGGCATTGGAGTGGCCAGAACGCCTCCCTGCAGGGCACGTCTGCTGGAACGAAGCAGTCACTGGGGAGAGGAGAGGTGGGGAGCCCGGTGGGACAAGAGCGCCTCTGGGACAAGGGAGCAGCGCGCCCTCAAAAGCCCTGGGGCTGGAATGCGTTCGGTATTTGTGAGGAAAGTCAGAGGGCCCATGTGGGTGGAACACCTGCAACAGGGAAAGTAGGAAGTTTTGAGGACACAGAGATGGCAGGAACACATTATAGAGGACCTCGTGAGCCCTGGAATACAAGCAAGATGTCTGGATTCTATTCTTACATAAAGAGAAAATTGGTAGTGAAGCGAAAGAAACACAGAAATCCCGGTCAGTAACGAAATATGCAGGGTCCGTAGAGTAAGAAGAAAGCAAACCAGGAGGGGAACAGCCTGCTGCCGGGCACATCTAGGTGTCACCCCGCTGATGCTGACAGTGTATTTCAGCTTTGCAGGGGTGAGGAGTGAGCCCTAAGCCAGGGTTTCAGGAGGTCAGATGTGCGCAGCTTCAAGTTTCGTCAGTTATTTCCCAAAGCGTTTATTCTTAGAAAGGTAAAATGGCTCTCAATGAATGAAGCAGGAGGCCATTTCCTCATTCTGGTCCCAAACCAAATCCCTCTTTTCTTTAGCCAGGAGGAGGCACTTCCGTCTTCCAAGAGTGACATGCTGTATGCGGTCACTATAGGCAGCACTGGTAGCCATTAGGAGCACAGCCTTGCTTCAGACCACAGCCCGGTCACGTCTCATCTGGGAAAGGCGTTTCCCTTCTCTGTCTTCTTTCTTCATATGTAATCTTCAGATGGGATGTGGTGGCACATGCCCATAATTCCAGCGTTCGGGAGGCTGAGGCAAGCCCAGCCTGGGCAACTGAAGACTTAGCAAGACCCTGTCTCAAAAGACTCTCAGTGTGAAGGCCCTGGGTTCAATCTCCAGTACTGGGAGTGTGTGTGTGTGTGTGTGTGTGTGTGTGTGTGTGTGTGTGTGTGTAAAATCTCCAATGAGTTGTCGTGAAGATTAAATGAGGTAATACTTAATGCCTATAAAACTCTTAGCACAGCCGCAAGCACACAGAAAGCATGTATGTTAGGTGCTATTACCATTATTTTTCTTATGTAAAAGAATTGGATAAATGCAGTGTTACAGTACTAGGAGACTTGTGGAAATTGGTCTTCCTGCTTGGTTTGGGGCCTGTACCTATTACATCAGCTAAAGTTCCACTTAGTTACAAAGATTGGTTCACTGACCTTCTGTGTCTCTGGCTTTGCGTATTTAAATGTTTAACAGAAACTATTTTCTGGTAATATATGAAAGAAACCTCTTTAAATATTGAGCATAGTGAATCCTCATGTAATTGTCACCTAACTTCAACAATTACCATTATTTTGCTAATCTTGTTCCATATAACTCTCCAAAGTTTCTGGGTTTTTTTTTCCCCCTTTGTCTTTTTTTTCCTGGAGATTTTTAAGGTTGCTTCCCATCATTTTATCATTTCACTTGAAATAATTCAGTTTAAGGTGAACTCTGTGTGTGTGTGGATTGGGGACTGAACCCAGGGTTTTTACGCTGATCTGTATCCCAGCCTTTTCTTCTTTCTTCCCTTCCTTTCCCCTCCCCTCCCCTTTCCTTTTCCTTTCTTTTCTTTCTTCTCACTAACTTGCCCTGAATCCTCCCGGAGTGCTGGGATTACAGGTGTGCACCACCATGTCCTGCTTCAGGTGAACTTTAAACAGTCCTATTCAGATCATTTGAATCAGGACCTAAGGCACCTTTGTCTCAGGCTGCAGTCCCAGTGTCCTCAGCCAAGGCAGCTATTGCTCTTTCCGAGCACACACATGAAATGCTAAGTCGTAGGCTTGGGTCTGTGGGGGCCAAGTCAGTGTCTCTTCTCAGAGCAGAAGGTGCTCGTGGGTTGCTGGCCCCACTGCCCGTTACAAGCTACTTTGAGATAACAGTTTCAGCTCTGAGGGCAGCCATTTATTTGTTTGGTGGCTTGCAAAAAAGTGTCATACTGCTCTAGTAGTAAATAGTATTCTGCAGTAGATGAGGCAACTAGGTAAAACATCCACAAAGAAGCATCTTGTAAGTGTGAAAAGAGAATCCCTAGGATTCTTTGTTCTCCTGGGAGAGCCCAGGTGTGCATTAGCATTCCCGTCTCCATTCCCCTGGGTTCTGCATAGTCCCACCAGCCACAGACTTCTAGGTGGTTTAAAATCATCTCTGAGATCCTGTGAGTCAAGAATTCACACACGTCTCCAACCAAAGAAGGAAAATAAGTAAAAAGCATGGTGACCAGTTCCATCTTCCGCCTCCTGGGCTGTGTGTGATTGTGTCCTTTCTCTGCCTGGCTCAGCTCAGAGGATGACCCGTTCCTTTTGTATGCCACGCTGAACTCGGGGAATCACTGCAGGTTTATCACAAATGACCTGATGCGAGACCACAAGGCCTGCCTGCCTGATGCCAAGACCCAACGCCTGTTCTTTAAGTGGCAGCGGGGCCATCAGCTGGCCATTAAGAGTGTGTTTCCAGGATCACATATAACCTTTCAGGTATGGATGCCGTTCTCTATGTGATGTCGGGAGACAGTAAGAATGTGGTATTGTTTAAAAAAAATGTTGTGACACTCAGTTTTTCTCAGTTTTAGTTTGGTATTTGGCATTAGTGAGTTTCTAGAAAGAATATCTGTTGCAGCAAAAGTTTCCATGGGCCAAGCCTAAATTAATGGTCATTTTGAAAGCTCTGAGGGCAATTTATGACTGCAATTATGTTATCAGTTAATCAGTTATGACTTCTCATATGTGTTTTTCATTTTCCTATTTATTTACAGTAGCTCAGAATTCCTTACTTCTGTGGCTTATCACAAGTCCATTAAGAAACTCATTTGCCCTGTTTACTTCACTTCTACAGCAGTTGCAGTGGTCTCCTTTGATTCTAATTTAGGTGCTGATAGCACAGGGATGCCTCTTGTGTGAAAGCGAAGGGAAAAGTTATTTCAGAGAAATACATTGGCCATGGTAACGTATGGTCCGATGGTCAGAAATATACAAGAGGCGCGGAGAGGAGGAGATGTTGGTGAAAGCATGCAGTTTCAGTTAGACATGAATAAGTTCAAGAGATTTATTGTACAACGTAGTAGCTATAGTTAATGTATTGTATTCCTTTGCGGGGGGGACAGGGTCTTGCTTTGTAGGTCAGGCTGGCCTTGGACACACTATCTCATTCTGTAGCCCAGGCTGGCCTTGAACTCACAATATTCTCCTGCCTCAGTCCCCTGAGTGCTAGGATTACAGGAGTGTGCCACCATGCCCAGCATGCCCAGCTTGTATTCTTGAAAATTGCTAATAGATTGTAAATGTTTTCTCAACAGGAAATGATAAATTGATGAACTATCCTATATGTTAATTAGCTCAATATAGCCATTCTGCAATACACACATATTTCAAAACATCATATTGAACACAATAAGTGTAAATAATTTTCAGTGTCAATTTTAAAAATAAAAATATGCAAGATAAATGTATAGGAAATATGGTATCAAAATGATACCAAAGGGCTGCCATCAGTGAAATCAGGATTGTATCAGAGGAAATGATACAGGATAACTGACCTGGTTTCCTCAGAAACAACAGCAACAAAAAAGAAAAATAGGGATGAGAAGGGAGGCTCTATATTAAAAGAGAATTAAGAGAGAATTAAGAGAATTAGTTCAACCTGTCACAATGTAACAACCATATTTTAATTCCTGTTCAAACAAAGAAACTAAAATATATGTACACAAACGTAATAATTGAGGAAATGCAAACAGAAATGTAATAATGTTAAGGAATTATGAATTCTTCTGTTTCATTGTTTTTGTTTGTTCTAGTGCTGGGGATTGAACTCAGGGCTTTGCACATGCTCTGCTGCTGAGCTATTCCCTCAGCCAGGAATTATTACTTCTTAAGTGTCATAGTGATTTTGCTCTTACATTTACAAAATAAATCTTTTATCTTTTCAAGTTATACACTGAAATAATGCAGAAGAAATGATATATAAAATATGCTTAAAATAATCTTGGTTGGGGGGAATGGGACAAGGAAGCGGATGGAGTAGTGCTGACATAAGATGAGTTGATAATGGCTGAAGAGGTGATGGGCACATCGGAGTTTGTTATACTATTTCTCTAGTATATTTGACATTTTTCTCTTTTACACACAAAAACCAATAAAGGCAACAAGAGGATTCTGTAACCTCTAAATGTGATATTCCTAGAGAGGCTCCTTAACCTTGAAAATGAACCCTCCCCAAAAGGAGCCTCGAATACCCATCTTCTAATACCATCTTCACAGAGTTAGGTGCTCTCTAAATCTAGTGTTGGCTAGGCATGGTGGTGCATGCCTGTAATTCCAGCACTCAGGAGGCTGAGGCAGGAGGATTGCTGCAAGTTCAAGGCCAGCCTGGGCTACATATTGAGTTCAAGGCCAGCCTGAATTATAGTATATAGTGAGACCCTGTCTCAAAAAATAAAACAAAAAAATTTAAAAAAGGGCTGGAAGTGTAGCCTAGTCCAAAGGCCCTGGGTTCAAACTCCAGTACTGTTTAAAAAAAAAAAAAAATTACGTGAAAATCCAGTGTTAAGTAAGACAGGGAATATTCCTCCAAAGCAAGCTGAGAAGTTGTCTGAAAGGAAAGGGGAACTAGCCAGGTGACCGTTAGCTGTTATTCTCACTGTTTGGCTCTCTTTATGATTCAACAGCGTATTCTCAACTATGACACAGTTGTGCAGACAACTGGAGACTCGTGGCACATACCATTCGATGAAGACCTGGTGGAAAGATACTCCTATGAAGTGCCAACCAAATGGCTCTGCCTCCACCGTAAGGCGTGAAGGCCTTCCTCACCCCGCACTGAGTGTGTCAGCCTGCTGTCCCAGCTGCCGTCGGAGCATGGGAGTCTGTGCTTGTTTAGGGCATTTCCTCTGCCCTGAAGACAGAAGTCCATCAGCACTGCCCACTCCGGCTGGTTTCTGTCAACAAACCGATACCCAGCTGCAGTTCCCCTCGCTTGCGTGTGCAGCTTGGGTCCTTCTGGGATCCATTTTGCTACTTCAGACTTCACCTTCTAGGCCCACAACTGTTTCCTCTTCATTTTACAATTGAAATTATAAATGCTTTTCCAATTGCATCAATATTTTGTGAGCTTTTTTTTTTTAAGAGGTGGAGTCTTGCTGCATTGCCCAGGGCGGCCCTGAACTTTTCAGCTCAAGTGAGCCCCGTGCCTCAGCTTCCCAAATAACTGGGACCACAGTCATCTACCGCAGCACCCAGCTATGAACAGTATTAATTGTATCACTTGCTATGAGGAATTTCTAAAGTATACAGATTTTTTCATTTAATCAATTTTAACTTAAGAATATGATTAAATTTTAGTAGTTGCCTCTCAGTTGTAGCCTCTTGCTAGCCAGCTCACCTGACTGGCCCTAGATTTCATCTGAAAATGTTGATGTCTGCCCTTTATGACACTTTCTTCCTCGCCCGTACCTAGGGTATGATTTAGTGTTCAAGCACAGGCACAACTAGGGGTGAGGATGTAGCTCAGTAGTAGAGTACTCGCCTAGAATGTTCAAGGCCCTGGGTTTAATCCCCAGCACTGCAAACACACACAAAAAGTAGGTGGCGTGGTGATAAAAATCAGAACACTGGTTGCCCGAAGAAAGGGACACAGAGAACTTTCTGCAGGTGTTAGAAGGTTCTTACGCTGATCTGGGTAATGATAACATAGGTGCATGTGTATATTAATCCGAATCCCTCACGCTGAGTTGCACTTGATCTCAGCTAAAAGGCTGACAAGTGATCATTGCACTGAGTTGGGTGTGGTAGTGCACATGTGCAATCCAAGATACTTAGAGGCTGAGACAGGAGGATCGCGAGTTCAAATAAGACCTCTCTCAAAATGAAAAACAAAAGGGAATATAGCTTAGTGATAGAATACTTGCCTAGCATGTGCGAGCTCCTAGGTTCAGTCCCCAGTGCAACCAAAAAAAATTAATTATACTGAACACTTAAAAGTGGTATGTTTACACGCATATAAATGTACGTCAAAACCACGATAGGTGGGTGTGGTAGTGCACAGCTGCAATGAAAGTACTTGGGAGGCTGAGGCAGGAGGATCGCTGTGAGTTCAAGGCCAGCTTGGGCTACACAGCAAGACCCTGTCTCAAAAAACAAAATGGAAGAAAACAAAAAAATGATCGCATAGAAAAGGTTATTATTTACATGAAATAAACAGTTACTTAATTTATATGAAGCAAATAAGTAGGGTGTTTTATTCACAGAGACACAATCCCAAAAAACCTGGGAGGAGTTATTTCATCTTCTTAGCCATTTACTGCCTCAGCACCACTGCTCATGTAGATGAAAGAGCTCTCCAGGAAAGATGCCAGGGATCAGAAAGCTGGCGTTAAAACAATCTGCTTATTTGCTAAATTTCCAAAACTATGTATTTAACCCTGTAAACTACATGTATCTGCATACGTAAGGATGTGAGGAAAATGTTGCTTTCAGCAAGCTAACCTTTTCTTTTTTAAAGAATTATCCTAGTTATAAGTAAAAAGTGTTAAAAAGAAAGAACACATTTGTTAAGCTCATCTAAAAGCCTAATGCAGTTTCCTGGGAAGGAGAACATAGAGACCGGGGAAAATCCAGAGTTTTGGAGCGGGGTGAACCTCAAAGAGTGTGAAGTCCAGTGGTCACATTTTAGAGATGAGAAAGACCCTGAAGCCCACAGCTAGCTAGGGAGACATTTCAAGCAGAGCCGCCTCAGCTTCCTAGTCAAACACGCTTTCTCCCAGGGGACACCGTGATTTAGCCTGCAGGAGTTCATGGTAACCGAGACAGACAGCGCCTCCCACAGCTAGAGTTAGACACTCTAGCTTCCTTGGTCTAGCTCCAGCAGGTTCTTCACTTATTTTAACTGTCCTTGGGTACTATAAAAGTATCACAAGGGTTCTCATTAGTTCTCTTCTTTCCTGATAGCTTCATACTTCACTTTTTTTGAGATAAGTTTTCGCTGCGTTGTTCAGGCTGATTTCGAACTGCTGGATTCAACAAGTTCTGCCTCAGCCGCTGGAGTAACTGAGACTAAAGGCACACGCTGAACCTAGCTCCTAATAGTTTTATTCTAAAGCAGGGGTGGAAGGCAAGAGTGTATGATATAAACACCTAAATTCTGGTCCATCATAGGGCATCTTCATTTGCTAAACAAAATTTTTTTGAAAATCAAAATCTCTGGGGCAGTTGGGGAGAAGCTAAATGGAGCCTTCATCTGGTATTTTCATCCCTCCTTCATTAATTCAGAATTCACAAACTAAAAAGAATCCAAGGAAGTCTTTGTGGGGATGACTGGCAGTATGGGAACATAGGCCACTGTGATGGCGTAGTAGTATTCAGACTGGACATTGTTTCAAAACAGTCATAAGCTGGGTGTGGTGGCACATGCCTGCAATCTCAGCACTTGGGAGGCTGAGGCAGGAGGATTGCTGTGAGTCTGAGGCCAGCCTGGACTACATAGTGAGTTCAAGGCCAGCCTGAAGTACATAACTAGACCCTGTGAAGTGAAGAAAGAGAAGGAAGGAAGAAAGGAAGAAAAGAAAGAAAGAAAGAAAGAAAGAGAGAGAGAGAAAGAAAGAGAGAAAGAAAAGAAAAAAGAAAAGAAAGAGAGAAAGAAAGAAAAGAAATAGGAAAAGACATAAGCAGATAGAATTCCAGCTAACAGAGAATAGGCATCTCCTGGAGCCCACAAGGAGGGACCAGGTTTGACAGATAAAATGCAGGATTCTCGGTAGAATTTGAATAAATTTTTAGAAGTATGTTCCAACTATTGCAGTGGTGTACTTCTACACTGTTGACCTGAAACTCACACTTACTGGACACCTCGTGTTTATATTTGCATAGTCTGGCTATCTTAAGTGAGGATTAAAGGAGAGAACAAGGGATAGTGGAAAATGAGGCATTAGTCTAGCCTGGCAGCCTTGCAGGAGACAGAGTAAGAAAGGAAGTTTTGACACTTGGAAGGGGGAAGAAGGGAAAGAAGACTAGCTTCTCCCTGCCCTGTCCCAACCAGTGACAGTAGTCTGCTTAAATCTGTACCATATAAACAGAGTTCCATTCTGAAATCTGCCTAGAGGAAGCCATAGACCATAGCGGGATGAAATAAAACCCGAGAGACAAGAACACAGATAAGCAAATGTAATAAATCTTGAGAAACAATCTTTCATTTTTCTCTTCTCATCTTTCTATGCTGTTTTAAGATTTCCTGCAGTCCTCTCTATTCAAATTTCCAGAGACTCTACTATATACACAACATGCTTTCAACTGGGAATTGAAATGAACAGGAAATCAACTATCTAGTCACTGCTGACAGCTAAAAATAGTTTTGCTATTAAGAATGCCCTCAGATAAATACTTCTTATCAAAAAGATTGCATTACTAAGATAACCATGATACTTTCTTACAAAGAGTAGTAATGTTTAAGGGTTTTGGTAGCTCTAAAAAGAAATTTGATATTGAGTTCATTTCAACTACATTTAAATGACTACCCCACTTAACCTTTTCGGTGCTACTGTATTTAAATTCTCATCCAAGAAGCAAACACTTGGGAAACCACTAGTAGGGGCTTTAATATGTTAGAGAAATAAATTCATTTTCAAGAGACCAGGTCAGACTGACCTTATCACCCTCAACTGGGCTAGACTCTTATTGGGTATCAAATTCAATCCACATCTAAATATTGAAAGTCTCTCTATGACTACATCAGATTAGAATGTCGGTGTTGTGACAGGTGACAATGGAATTCTCTGACAGTTCTGTCCAGGTGACCCTTCCAGGGCACAGTGGAGTCCCGGGCTGGAGAATGGGATAGAGCTTCCACCCCCACGAAACAGGCTCCTTTGGAAGTGGCTATGGCAAGTCTTCGAAAACGTAAGTCTCACTCAGACTTGTTATCTAAAGTGAACTGTATTACTAATTCTTTAGAAATAAATCATTCTTGAATTTTTTCCTCTTTTCAATGACCTTGCCCTAGAATCCAAAGGTTGCATTTTGTCTGTCTTCTCTCCATTACTGAATAGTCTCTTGCTATTGTTTTTATACACATCTATGCCTATTTTTCTGTACGTATATGCCCATTTTTAAAAGAAGGATTATTCTCTGTAAACTCATCTGTAATGTGCTTTTTTCTTCACCTGACAAAAAATGGAAATGTTTACTTGTTCTTAGAGTCTCTACCACTTCTTCCTAATGTAGGCTGTTATGCACTCACAGTAATGTAAATCCATAAAACGAGTCGGCAAGCTTAAATAAGGCATCACTGTATAGCCTGAAATACTACTAACATAGCTGTACACTCAAACTTCTATGCAAACCTTGCTTGTGATCAGAAGAAAATTTGTGTTCCAGGAAGCTGTGTCCCTCATAATAGTTACTGGCTCAAACTAAAGGTCATATCCTTTGGCACTTAGTCCATTCTGGCAGGAGTGGTCAAATTCTTGATGAAATGGATCTTTTCCAAGTCAGGCCCTCTGATCTCTAACTCCTAAAGAAATAAACTTTGGTCAGACCATGTTTTTGAAGGGAAAGTTTAAAGAATTGCTGCTTCACACAGATAAAAGCCTTTTACTATTTTTTATAGTCGATCATGTGATTCTTTTTGTTCACAGATACGCCAAAGGAAGTTTTTGTTCAGAAGTTAGTATTGAACAGTTTGTGCTTTCCAAATGTCAACGAAGCATATTATCACCACAGATTTAAACTCCATTCACATTTTTTTTCACATTTTGTTCTTATTCTTACCTTTTTTTTTTGTTTTGTTTTGTTTTGTTTTTTGAGACAAGGTCTCGCTAAGCAGTTTAGGCAGGACTCGAACTCACTGTGTAGCCAATGTTGGCCTTGAACTTGCGGCAATCTTCCTGCCTCAGCCTCCCAAATGCTGAGATTCAGGTGTGCGCCACCACGTCCGGCTTTAACACTGACGCTTTTGGGGCCTTCTGTGAGATGGCCAACCTGGACCTTTTGCGTACTTAAAACTACTCTCATTTCAGGATTTCAAGATTTGAAGTTGGGCTACAATGTCCTTACCTTCCCCACTCCCTCCACCTAACCAGCAGTTCCTTGACCAGTTCTCAGGCGTGTCCCTTCTGAGCCTCCGCGGCCTCTCTCTCGCCCATCCCCATCTGGCTTCAGTCACTCTCCTCCCCATCTTCCCCTGTCCACCTCCCAAAGCACGCACATGAGCAGTGCAAAGCTCTCATTGTCTCCACCTCCTGTGGTGCCTGTCTTTTCCATCCTGCTTCCTATCTGACAGCACTGATGGAAAAGTCATGAAATCACACTGTGGGAACTTCGTTCTCATTTGAAGGTCCTTTTTCCATCTTGCGTTGGATTCCTGTGAATTTCCTGAAGGGTCTCTCCCAGCCTTGGCAATCTCAACCTGGAAAGACAGCTACTCAGGAGCCTACATTCCCTTCCCTGTTGGGTGGGGAAGGTGGGCTATGGGAGTGCTTGTGAAACATGAATGGGAAACGCTATCACTTGGGGATCTGAATTAAAATGCTAGTTCTGGGTAGGGGTGTATATCGGTGGTAGAGCATGCATGTAGTGTGTGCAAGGCCCTGGGTTCAATCCCCCCGCACACACACGGCCAGTTCCCTGGTCACACCAGTGCTGCAGCTCATAATTTGAGTATTGAGGGCCTCAGTGAGCGCCAAGATTATTATTTAAATAATAATAAAACAGCACTCAAGATTCTAAGTCCTAAGTCCTAACCATCTTTCTCACTCTCAGCAGATGACTTACATAGAAATTAAAAAGCCACCTGTTAGGAGCCTCTTCAGACATGTTTGCCCTTTCTGATAACTTTCCTGTCCTGAGTCTTTTTCCCCGTGTTCTTTCCTTGGTCTCGTTTTCTGCTTGTTTCTGTGTGTCCCTCTGTACTGAGTTGGGACCTTGCTCTCTCATTTATCCCTTTTCACTGGCTCTTTCCATCTACTTACAAACCTCTCAAGGCTTCGAGGCTTACAGAACTCTGCTTTTCCAGGGATAGTTTCACAGCACGGTTTCCTCGAGGAAGGGGCTTCCTCTACCTCTGCTTTCTTTCCAGTTCTGCATTTGCAGCTGACCACCCTAACTAGGAAGCCTGTGGACATTCAAGACTCAACCATTTTAAAAACAGCTCATTCATAATAACGTTGATAATAATAACATTGGAAATAACTAAATGCTCAAAACAAAGGAAGGAGGAAATAAATGTAAATATTGTATTGATTAAAATGATACTTCATGGGGTTGGGGATTTAGCTTTGCTGAGTTCAATTGGCAGCACCCTCCCAAAAAAATGATACTTTGTGTGTTGGCAAGGGCTAAATAAAAAGGCAGATATATAATGCGCTGGTAGAACAGGACTCTTCCTGTCTCAGTTGCCACTGAGGCACAAATACAGTGGACATCAGGGTGCTCAGGTGAGTGTAAGCAGGCCTGCGTATGCAGAATTTGCAAAGGAATGAAGGAGAATCTGTCTCACAACTTGTTGCCCTTGCAGTCAGACCAAAGATATCAAGGAGTTGGAGGAAGGAGAATGATAAAGATGCTCCTCTGGTGAGAACCATTGCTCTGTTCTGATTTCCTTTAGTGCCCACTGATCACAAGACCCAGGAAAGACTTGGACCTCCTGGTACAGTGTGGGGGACCCAGAGAAGTAGTGCCTGAGAAAGTGGAAGTCAGTGTAGACAGGGCCTGCCTGGGCCTGGGAGTCTAGAGGGTGACAGAAGGGTGGGCAAAAAGCACTGGAATGGGAGTGAGAGAAGGCTGCTGCCACGAATTTGGGAGGGAGTGGCCTTAGGTTGTCTTGGGGTTGAGGGAGCTTCTGGGAGACCAGGTGTTTGAGGAAGGAGCTACAAATGGCCACTAGATATAAAGATTTATAGGCCAAGCAGAGGACCACTGGAGAGCCTGAGTGGCCAAAAGAGGAAGCCCAAGGTTTACCTGCCTTTGGGCTCTAGAAACAGTAGCCTTGAACATCTGCAAGGCCTAGAGGGCCACCCTGCCTTAATCTCCTGATCCTAACCCTCCACTGCTCATCTAGGGCAGAACACAGCAGCTGGAGGAGGAAGGAGATGCCAGGAGTGATTAGGGAGGAAAAACCAGCTGTGCCTCACCCCACTTCCACTGGAGGCTTCACCCTGAAGTCTTCAACTCTGACCTGGCAGATTAGGAATGTGCAATGCTGTTTGGGATTTTTGTTGTCATCGGCATGGTTACTCTAATTTGCGAATTGAGACTACATTTATTAGAGTGACTACAGTACTGTGTGCATTATCCAAGTGGAATAGAGAGGTAGTGGTACCTGGTGAATTTTAATCTAGAAAGAGGAAAGATTAAAAGAAGAGTGAAAGAACAAAAGTCAAGTTGTTCTATCACAATCTCTTCATCACATTTTTTACCAGAAGCCCCCTATGTCCTCTTCTCCCATTTTTAACCCCACAGAGGTAACCATATCTAGTCCTCTAACAGAATAGACTGTTTGTCTTTGTACATCTTATATAAATGGAATTCTTCAGGTTGTACTTTTCATGCCTGGCTTCTTTTAGCATTACATGAAATTCATCCATGTTGTTGCATGGAGTCATATTTCATTCATTTTCTTTACTATATAATGTTCTATATGGTGAATATACCACAATGTATCCACGTTTCTATTGCTTTTTGTGAGGGTGGGTGCTTCACTGTGTAGCCCAGTTTGGCCCCAAATTTGTGGTCCTCCTACCTCAGCTTCCCAAACCATTTTACTGTTGATGGACATTTGGGAAGCTTTCAGTTTTTGCCTCTTACAAATAGTCCTGCTATGAAGAATGTATTGCTTTTACTAATGGGCAGGGAGCTCTTTAAAAACCTTGGAGATATTTTATCTTTTCGGTTCTCATTACTACCATCCCAATTCAAGCCTTCAAAAACTTTCACTTGGACTTTAACCACAACCTTCTCATTGACATCTCCACTTACAGTTCATCATAAACATGCTACCAGGCTTATCTGTCCATGGCGTGATTCTAATTATGCCACTGTCCTTGCTCAGAAACATTCACGCTCTCCTCTCTGTCTTCCAACTAGAGCATGGACTCCTTAGCTTAGCATCCAAGGTCTCTTCCTCTCATCTTTTCTGTCCTAGTCAAGCTGTGCCATTGCCTAGCTTGTCCTAAACTCACACCCTTGCTTTCCTCCTGCTTCTCTGCTTGCCCCACTCCTGCTCCCCGTTGCATCACAGTACCTCCCATGCTGCTCCTAATGTCAGCCACACCTGTTAGAGTCGCCCTGTCCTCCCAAGCTGAGCTCACACACACTCCTTCCAGCAGGAGGTATGTGCCCGCTGGCTCGCTTGCTTGTAAGGTCATTTCCCCATCTGCAGTGCTCTGTCAGCTCTTCCTTCTGTAGCACAAACTATCTCCTCTTCATCTCCCCCCAACCCTGAAGTCTCCTGGGGACCCCATCTGGTTCTTCTGTGTCTCCCGGAGCAACTGGCCCAGCTTCTTGCCCACAGAAAGGGCTGTTTTGTAGAAGTATTTTGCAGAAGCTGTTTGCAAATGTCTTCCTGATTTTTACCTCTAATGCCCACTTCTCCTTTAGTGAATTCCCCTCTTGCTTCTTTGTATTTTGTGTGTGAGCTGGGTCACTCAGGAACTTAGTCTGTGGTGCCTGATGCCTCATTAATCCTTAAGAAAAATGATGGCTTCTCAGTACCACCCTCTGTAATCATACCACTTAACAACTCTCCCTCCCCCGTGTCTTAAATGGATTAGAGATTTATTGATTAGGCGTCTGCTGTGTACACGGCACTGTGGTAACTGGAGTAAAACTTGCTATGCTCTTGTAAGACCTCATTCCAGAGTCTTTTATCTTTGGAGTGTTTTAAAGTCCAGATCTGCTGTCTAGGGTTGATTTCTGAAACTTGCCTTTGTCTCACCTCTATGGATGAAGCTTTGCACAGTGGCAGTGTTGTAGCCAAGGCGCAACTGTTGCTCATTGAAGGCGCTATGGATGAAATGCACTTTAAGTGAAGTTTGGAGATCTCAGTTGAGGTCTGTCAAGTCATTTCAAAGCAAGTAGCTGAAAGTGGAGCACTCTTTTCCTTTCCCATCAACAACCAGATTCTCAAGAACTAGTTCCTAAATTAACGATGCAAAATTTTGCTTAAAATGACTAAAAACCTTATTAATTTGCATTCTCTCTCCTCTCCAATTACCCCAAGAGAACTTGGTTCTTCTGAGCATCAGAGATGATATAATTTTGTGGTAAGAAAATAGGAATTAGAGGAAGCCAACTGGGAAACCTCAGGGAAGAAGAAGTGTCTCTAGGCTGAAAGGAAGGCTGCTGACTCTTATTTCCTCTCCGTTCTTGACTCACTCTCTTGGTGCCCGGCCAACCTCTGTACCTCCCTTTCCCTCACCTGCCCAGAGAGCAGGGTGAGGATGGAGAGAGTGAATAAAGTTAAAATAGAATTCACAAAGACAGTAAGAGGTAGAGGAGCTCCGGGGATGTGAAAATCTCAGCGAACTAAGATACCTGCCCTGGTGAGACTGCTTGTGTTTGTGGGATGGGGTGGGTAGGAACTGCTGCCTTCTAAATTAGGAAGAAAAGTTTCACTTCTGAATAACAGCATGCACCATGCAGGTCTGCGCAGTACTTGGCTTCTTTCTTTTCTAGGGACAGATCGAAACAAAATAACACTCTGGGCCTTACTCACCAGCACTCCCTCCTTTCACAAAGAGATACTGAATTCAAGTCTACTAATAGGTGGCTATCTGCACTGCCACAGTTAGTATTTGTTAACTCTGTGCCTTGAAAGCTAGTACAGAATACTCCCCTAGTTGAGCAAAGAAACTGAGGTTGTGGTCTCCAGGCAGGCTGTGGCAAGACTCAGATTCAACCCAGCGCTGCTGATACTCAGAGCAAAGCCTGACCATGATCGGAGCTTGGAACCTTATGTCTCTCTTCTCCAATTTATTTTTCACTGGAACATTTGTTGTCCCCTCAAGGCTTCCGGTGTTGTCATGCCTAAGGGGAAGTTGTGTGTTAAAAACCACCAACGGTTAGGCCCAAGCCAGCTGGGGGCTCCCACGGCCTTTTCCAGTACTCTGGGGAGACCCGTGAGAATTCTCAAGTGTGCTGCTAAGATTTTGGCTTCCAAAATAAAGACACCAGCTGAGCACTGGGTCTTCGTGTAAGGCAGACTTTGGTAAAACAAGAGTAACATCAAAAGTTCTAAGAGGATAATCCTGAATTTGTTATAGCTAAAACTCAAGGGTGAAATGAAAAGCTAAGAGTTTGGGCTCTACTGAAGGGGTTCATGGATAATTGTATTTCAATGTCCTTTGGGTTGAGATAGTGCAAATTTATTCCCGTCCACACCAAGGGACAATATTTATCATTTTGGAGAATGGCTGAGAGAATCCAAGAACAGAAGTAAGTTAACTAGTATGGAAGAAAATGGCACAGGAGGGAAATAATGCTGCTCGCATGACTATGTTGGTAGACACTGTTGCATCCACCACTGGCACTGGAGGGCGAGAGAACCACACCAGATGTTACGGACGGGGGGCTGCGGGCTGCTGCTTCACTGGAATCTGGTTCGATAAGGGGTCTGAAGGGCTTATGAATGGAAGTGTAATGAAGCTGTTATCTCAGTAAGTCGCAGAACTCACACCCCAGCTTACATCTGGTGCTTCCATTTGTCCCTCTCCTTTGCCCATAAATTACAGATCTAGGGTACCAAGAAACCACCATTTTCTCCTCCTAAACTCACTTGGAATTACTTTACTCCTAGGTAGCCAACCATAGCTACTGAGTTGCAGAAAGAACTACGGGACTGAAATTAGAAAGATTTTGAAAATCTAAGGAAGATTTTTTTTAAAAAGATAAGACTAGAGTAAGGTTCTTGCCCTCAGGGAATCCTCTGAGGAGGCTCTGGATTGGTGAAAGTCTGGCCAGGCAGCTGGGCAGAGTCCTCCTCCCGGCTCATTGTCCACCCAGAGCTGCTACAGCGCTCGCTCTGTCCTGGCCATGGCTGCCCTTTGGGGCCCCTTAACATCAAGGAACCCAACTCTCCTAAAATACTCTATTACCAGTGTTTGTGGCCAACTCACAGGGCAGGTGCTTCAACACCTGCTGGTACCGACTGCAGACATATGGGTATCATTTTTCTATTCCCTGGCTCATTGAAGCAGCCAGCAGTGTGTTAGGCCAAGAGCCGCGTTCTTATCTTGCCTTTAAACACCATGTGATTCAGCACGTCTGCAGTCACTGGGACGCCACACTGCCACTTTCTACCTCAGCCTCGTGGGCAACCCCTGCCTCCACGCCCCCCACTCTGGGGGTGGAATGTGGGCCTTGCCAAATGGAGGCCCCAGGAGATTTTCCAAGACTCACGAGATGTCAAGTCATCTCTAAAATTTTTCAAAAACCCAGAAAGTCATTTCAAAAAGTCTAATTTGGTGGCCCCACAGAGGAAGATCAAACTTTCCACAAAGACACAGCAAGTCTGTCACAAAGGCTCCTGTTCCAGCTACAGAGGCAGTGGTGCCCAGACTTCAGTGAAAGCTCTCCAACCCAGGGGAAGTCCGCCTGGCAGAGTAGTTTACCTGCTGCTTGGCAACTGATGGTAGATATTCATGAAGTCTCTTTTCAAGGGGATTTCCTTTTGCAATGGAATCAACAAAGGTTTGGTCTTTCTGACAGGGTTCCCAGAGGAAAATCAATTGCCTCTGTGGAAAAATCTCAAATTTGCATTTCTCATTTAGTCATGAGTGTTTTCAAATAAAGAAAATTTAATAGAAGACCTAACTAATGACAGTGTATATTCTATGAATGATGTGTGTGTGTGCGTGTGTGTTAGTACTGGAGATTGAACCCAGGACCTTTGTACTGAGCTACATTCCCAGCCCTTAAAGTTTTTGTAAATTTAGAGAAGGGTCTCACTAGGTTGCCCAGGCTGGGCTTCAAATTGCAGTCCTCTTGCCTCAGCCTCTCAGAGTACCGGGATTACAGGTGTGTGCCGCCTGGCCTGGCAAGACTGAGATTCTAATTCCAGCTTTCAATGTGCGTTTGTACTGAAAATGAAGTCGAACCCTGGCATGGTGGTGCACACCTATGACCCCAGCACTGTGGCAGGCTGAGGCAGGAAGATTGTAAATTCAAGCCCAGCCTGGGCAATTTAGCAACTTAACAAGACCCTGTTTCAAAATATAAGTTGGGGGGGTACCCTGGGGATGTAGCTCAGTGCAAAGGTCCAGGCTAGGGTGACTCCCCAATAACACACACACACACACACGAAGTTGATTCCTTCCAGGAAGAATATTTAAGAGTATTAGAATGTATATGCCATCTCAAATCCTATCCCTCTTTCACAGATTAAATACAACCTCAAGAGGTGATCAAAATTTGTTCAAATGTGTAAAAGAGTTCTCACAGCCTGCAGGGTGTGATTTGAAATACCCCATCACCACAAAGCAGTGAATGTCCAGATCATGGCCACATGGGAAGCAAAGTACTGCACCTATGAAAACATGTAAACATGTCTTGGTAGTTTCCTTTCTTTCTTTAATTTTCAGTTCTTTTTAATAGCTCTTTATTGGACTGTTAGGAGCCAAAGCCCATGCCAGGGTAGTAAAGGAAACAGAAATGAGAAGTACCTAACCTCTCTACTGTCGATCTCTGACAAAGCCCAGACATACAACTCTTTAAATTAAACCATGTAATGGTCAATATTTGACCTAAAAAACAGCCATTTGGGGCTAGGGAGATAGCTACGTGGTAGAGGGCTTGCCTAGCACACAGGAAGCCCTGGGTTTAATCCCCAGCATGGCCAGAAAAGGTGGGCGGCATCTCATTTTGGTTCAAATTGACAAAAGATTCAAATTATATGACACAGAGGGAGAAAGCAGATTTGGGCTTTTTAGAAAAGGTGATGAGGCCAGGTGTAGTGGTGTGTGCCTGAAATTCCAGCTTTGGGAGGCTGAGGCAGGAGAATCACTGTGAGTTCAAGGCTAGCCTGAACTACGTAGTGAGACCTTGTCTGAAAAACAAAACAAAGCCGGGTGTGGTGGTGCACACCTGTAATCTCAGCACTTGGGAGGCAGAGGCAGGAGGATTGCTGCAAGTTCGAGCCCAGCCTGGGATATATAGTGAGTTCAAGGCCAGCCTGAACTACATAGTGAGACCCTGTCTCAAAAAAACAAACAAACAAAAAAAACCCAAAACAAAACAAAACAAAAAAAGGTGATGGGAACAGTGATCCCAACAGGGGAGACAGGTCTGGGGAACTTGAGCACCGATCAAGTAGTGCGGCTCAAAGCAGTACTCTGCAGTATCACCAGGACCAATCAGGAGAATGAAGGGGAAGAAAAGATTAAAAAGACAGGTCAACTTCTTGACAGCTTTGAATGCTAAAGAACAGATTTTATTAAGTAGATGGTGGGGACCACAAAGGAATCTAGGTGGAGAAACAACCCAATGAGGTGCTGTTTTAAAAAGAAGATACAGATAATGTAGATGGATCAACAAAAAGAGACTGTACTGTGCCAACATAAACTGTGAAAGGGGTCTAAACTTGAGCTGTGCCAGTGGAAGTAAAAAGCAGGCAGGAGAGTCACTGCACAGCAATAATCAGCAGCACTCAGTAACATGCATGGGAAGCAGACAGTAAGAACAGCCACAATTTAATGAGTACTTATTATGTACTAGGTACTTTGTTAAGTACTTCCTTCTGTCATTTAATAGTCATGACAGCCTAAGTAATGTGGATTTTATTATCCAAATTTAACAGATAAAAAAGAATCCAGACTTAGGGAGAATCCAGACTTAGGTTACAAATGCATTTAAATTTAAATTCAGGTTTAAATAGAAAGGGAAGGACTCCATCTTAATATATGCTTGGCATTGTTCAATTTGTCTGAGTTTTATCAGTGAACAAAACAAAGATTCTGCCCTCATAGAGTTTAGAGTGGGGTACAAGGATAGTATACAATGAATAAAATTATGAATTATAAAACAGAAAATAAGGAGATTAAGAGAAGTCAGCAGCATATGGAGGAAGAGTGGGGAAGTATTGGGGAATTAAGATGGCTGCAAAGTTTTGGCTCTTAGTACTTGGAAAGTGTGGTACAAAGGGCAGGAACTGGCTTGAGAGGGAAGAGATGAGATAAGGAATTATGTTTAATTATTTCAGATTTTGAAACACCATGTGGCTCAATGAGAAAAGTATCCCATAGGCATTTAGAGATAATTCAGCTCCAAAGAAGGGTCCAGCTTGAGACCTAAATTCGGGAGAGAGCAGCACACAGCAACGTTGTTGAGTCTCAAGGGCCTAAACGAGTTCATTCTCCTAACAGCCTTACAGCGAACTCACCATGATTTTGGCAAACTGTAAGAATTACAGTACACCATGGACTCAAAAGGTCAGGAGTTGATCCTGAGAGCAGGGACCTGACCCAGGAGCAAGTGCTGCGAAGCAGGGGACAACTTTTACCGGCACACTTGGGAATTACAGCTGGAAAGAACCAGAGAGTCCACAAGCATTTACTATTTTTTTTAAAGCCATGTTTCAGTTTGGGACTTTCTTTTTCCAGTTAACAGAATAGAAATTTATTTTTTAAAAACATTTTTGAGAAATTGGAATGCCTTTATGAGGTCCTTACACATTTTTTGTTTGAAAGTGGAAAGTGAGTTTAGGAGATAAGTACCTCTGAGATCTGAATCTCTACTTCAGTATTACAGCGGGCACTAAAGTACCACAAACCCTGAGTGGTACACAAACCATTGTTATCTAGAGGGAAAAACTAGCCTAACGTGTTTTGTGCTTTACTTTCATTAAATAGGAGTGTGCCTGCGGTAAAGTCAAAATAGGCACAATTTTACAATTTGAAATGCCACCTGCTGTTTCCCAGAGCTACCTGCCTACTCGGAATTACTCTCACTAATCCAACACTTGCCCGCCCTACACCCCATCCCTTCCGATCTTGTTCATTATCATTCGAAGGCGCTTGACCTCCGGATGACCCTGTGGCCCATATTTCTACCTCAGTTCCACTTTTAACACCAAGCATTGTGGGAGTTACTGTCCAAAGGAAGATCTTGCCAGGCTAGAAGAAAATTTTGTTCTTTCCAGTGGCTGCTTGAACCTGCCCCTCTCGGTGCCCACACTGAACCGTTGCTGCTACTGCAGCTGCAGCCCTGTACCCCGTCGCAGGAAGGACAGTGGAGGGTAAAGCGGGTTAGGAAGAATAAGCCAGCATTCCCGGCAGACACAGGGTGGATATAAGGTGCCAACACTAACGAGAGACGCGTTGACTTTCAGGTCACTGAGAGGTTCACTCAGGTCACTCTGATAGGCAAATCACTATTCCGGGTCAGCCCAAAAAGCTTTTTCGTTCCTGCAACAGTCAATTTATTTTCCGTACGAACGCCCTAGACCCCACAACCCAAATTTCCCCTCGTACCCTTAATGCACTCAGACTCACGCCTGGCGCAGGCGCAGCGGAAAAGCCTTCGGGCCTCGCGGTCCCGCCCCGCGACCTCCGGGTCTTGCCCACCTCGGGGGCGGAGCCTCGGAACTCAGAGCTTGAATGGATCACTAAACTGTAGGTTCGGGGTGCGAGAGCGGAAGAAGCCCGGCCGGTCCCCCGGAAGCAGTCGCTGCAACTTCCGGGTTGGTGCTTGTACGCCGGTGCGGGAGCCAAGGGACCCGGAGACTGCTTGAAGTAGTGGGTGCAGCAACATGTCCCGTGGTTCCAGCGCTGGGTTTGACCGCCACATTACCATTTTTTCGCCCGAGGGTCGGCTCTACCAAGTAGGTAAGTGAACCAGGTCTGTCTGTGGTCCACCCGAATTGCCCTGTCATGGTTCGGCCTGGAGCAAGCAGACGCTGCCCGAGGTTAGCCTGGGTCTAAAGCAGGACCAGATGTAGAAAGGGAGAAGGGCCGAGGCTGGGTTGAGCCCCGTGGAGTCTCCGCCCGTTTGGAAGCAGGCTTCGGGGGCCCAAAGGCTGCAAGCCTGGCGCTGCTCAGGGCGAGCGCCGCACCGCCTGGACACAATAGGAGTTAAGGAAGGTAGGACTAGGGTGCCGCCTTTGACTCCCTGGGGCTCCTAAAATTCCGTTCTGACCCGGGTAGGCCAACGCCTTCTCTGAAGAGGAGTTGGTTCCTTAACCTCCAAGTAAGATTCCCCCTTGCTGCTTTTCTTTGTTTGCAGCATGGACATCTTGACCCGTGCTTGCTTCCACAGCAGGATTCAGAGCCTCTGTGTCAAGCCCTGTGCTGGGTCTAGGGAGTGCAGTGATAAAGACACACCCTCTACCGATGAAGCCCACAGCTTGCAGGGAGTGACAGATACGTGACCAAACATAGAAAAAGGGCCCATTTACAAGTATGTACAGAGTTCAAGACATCTTTGGAAAACTGGTAGAATGAGTGGCTTTCAGTTACAGAGCTGCTCGTGAAACTCCATCCTCATTTAAACCCCCCGCTACTGAGTACTCTTTCACCTTTCAAAAGCTAGTTCTGAATTGTAGATGAGGTGCAGTGTAATAGCTGTTGACTGCAGAACAGCTGTAGTGGAAATAAACCTAAATTAGTTAACAATTGTTGAGTAAAAGAACATTTTGTTGAATTGAATGAAGTTTAGGTTATGATTATAAGCCATAGAGAATTTAGTGCCAGAAGAGCCTGATGTAAACCTGGTGTAGTGGTGCACAACTGCGATCCCAGTACTCCGGAGGCTGAGGCAGGAACAGCTACATAGCCACAAATTCGAGGCTACCCTGGGCTATGTAACGAGATGCTGTCTGAAAAAACTGGGGGAAAAAAAAGCCTGATTTACATCTCATCCATGGTGGTTTTATTTTTTAGTAAGTTTAGTACTGCCATGCCTTTGCAAGCAGTAATATAAATCATCTTGCTTGGAAATGATAAGTAGAGAATTGGTCTATAAATCAGTTGAGGTTCTATTCACCCGTAAAATTTAAAAATAAGTTTAAAGATGACCTGTTCGATCCCACACACACACACACAAAAGATGACTTGTAATGAAACTGATCCACTGTGTTACTATATACTGTATATAACGTGGCAAAGAACAACATCATATTGAGTGCTTCAGTAACCGTTTTTAACTTGAGTTGAAAAATATAACTGGGTGCTCAAGGGTTTTTCATTTGTAGTGTTTTATTTGTGAGTTTTAAAAGGCTTTTCTATGTTGGACTGCTGCTTTGAGCTTTCTGTTTTGTGGTTGTTAATTTGTGAACAGAAAAAAGCCACACTTGACCTATGCCTTGCTTCTACTTACTGTATTATGGAATCAAGCCATAAAGCAAAGTCTCATGGTTCCCAGATTTAGTGACTAGAAAGACTGAATATAGTGTTATTTTAATAGGATTTGAAAAAGAACATAGTTCAAAACAAGTTTAATGTCTAGACAGAATGATTTTAATGTCTGCCTTGTTGGATAACACACTCTCTCCGCTATTCAGGGCATTAGTTAGACATTGTTAAGAAAAAGAAAGTGAAAGAATAGTTAGGATGAGCAAGCAATATAGTGAAGGGTACAGGCCCTGGAGCCATACCTGGGTTCAGATCCCTGCGCTGCTTCACGAAAGCCCACGTGGGCAAGAGTTACCTAACTTACTTTTTGTTTGCAAAATTGGGCTAGTAATTCCTTCTTATGAGGTTGTTTGAGGATTAGATAAGGCAATGTACATAGAGTGCTTAGTGATGATTGCCACATACTAAGTGCTCAGTTTTATTAGATGCCTGTTTCTTTGGCTTTGTTCGTGTGTGTGTGTGTGTGTGTGTGTGTGTGTGTGTGTGTGTTTTAAAGAAGTAGTTCTAGGGGTTGGGGATTTAGCTCAAGTGAGGCCCTCCCCCACAAAGACATGGAATGTTTCCCTTTCTTAGGGTCCATCCGTGCTTAGTTCTCCAGTGAGATATATGTACATACATGTAATATCGTAAGTGCTGTTTATTAGTTTGTAAAACTAATAGTCTTTAGAATCCTCCCAAGACAAAGCATCTAAAAATTGTAAAGTAAAAGTTATTGATATTGACAACTGAAAAAGTATAAAAATGAGATCATGAGAAGGGAAGGAAACATTAATGGAAAAGAATGTTTGTTGTCTTCCATAGTTGGAACTCAAAGGATAAATGTAGGGGTTGGGGTGAAACTTCTTAATAGACTTCTCACGTTGCATGCCCAAGAACCTGGGTTCCATCTCCACACCACACACACACACACACACACACACACACACACACACACACACGTACGTGTAGTTACAATGCTAACCACAATTATAATCTTAATTTATAACATTGGCAGTGTTTGCTCCTAAGAAGTAGGGAAACTTTTATATTATACTTTTTGATGACTACTGAAAAAAAATTTTACTTGTGTATAAGTTGTATTGTGCACATGCATGTATTAAAAATTATAGAGCACTCAGGTTTGAAATTTCATTTCAGGGATGGGAATGTAGCTCCGTAGTAGAGCGCTTGCCTAGCAAGTGTGAAGGCCTGGGTTTGTTCTCCAGCACTTTGCAGGGGAGTTAATGTTAGGGCACCTAGTTCTAGTTTATATCTTAAAACATCATGTTGTATACCTTAAATGTACATAATAACATTTTCTTGAAAATCAAGTTTCAGGAATTCCTGAAGTTACCAGTGGGTAAACTGAGGCTGTAGTGGACCAAATTAAGCCTGGCTCCTTTTAGGCCTGCTGTTCTACCTTGCTGATCCTTTGCTGGGTAAGTCTGGCAAAGGAGAAGAGGATTATTCTCTTGGATTCGCCTGTCAGGTGGATGTGTGGACCAGGTCTTACTCTGTACTTCACACTGGCTCATAACTCACTATGTAGCCCAGGATGGCCTCCAACTCACAGAATTCCTCCTGCCTCATACTCCCCAGTGCTGGGATTACAGGCATGTGGCGCCATGTCTGGCTGCTTCTAAGAAGGGAACACGATAGGGAGCTCAGAAGAAATTGACTGATAAGGATAGATAGATAGGCAAGGACAGTTTATAAATAAAATATAGAAGTAGCATTGCGTATTGAAGTTAGATTTTCTGGGTTTGAGTCCTTGCTGCATCCCAACTATGAGAACTTTTTTCATTTGTAGAATAGAGATGATTCTACCTAGTGTATAGGAGTTAGAACAGTGCCAAACATAGTAAGCACTCAGACATTTCTTTTTTATCTTTTTCCCCCCAATATGAGGAATGGAATCAGGGCCTTCGCACTGAGCTGCAGCCTTAGTCCTTTTTATTTCTTATTTTGAGACAGGTCTTGCTAAGTTGCCCAGGCTGGGCTTGAACTTGTGATACTCCTGGCTCCGCCTCCCAGAGTTCTGTGGTTACAGGTGTGTAGCCACCATGCTTGGCTGCACTTAGGTGTTTCTGTAAGCGATGCTGTCAGAAGAAACAAGTGGCTGATGTAAATGAAATATGAAGTTTCATAAATAAATGAGCTAAGAAGTATGATCATAAGTCACTTAACAACGGGGATACAGTCAGAGATGCCTGGATAATCTCATTGTGCAACCATCCTAATAGAGTATACTTGAGAAAACTAAGATGGCTGCCATATCTCTGAGTAACACAATCTTAGGGGACCACAGTTCTTTATTTGGTTCATCACATTTATGCTGTTCATTGGTGACTGAAATGTTATGCAGTACGTGACTATATTCACTATTTGCCTCTTTGCATGTGTGAGTGACTCAGGATTGAACCCAGGGTCTCAATAAGTTACCCAGGGTGGCCTTGAATTTGTGATCCTACTGCTTCGGCCTCCTGAGCCTCTGGGATTATAGGCGTGGGCCACTGCCTGGCTCCAGTTGCCTCCTTTGTAAGAGAAAAAAATAATTCTTATTTTAAAGCAGTTTCACAGCCCGAACTTCTCGTGCCTTTCTTGAATCCAATTTGAAATTAAGTGTATGTACATACATACATATATTTGTGTATATATATATAGATAGATATAGACATACAGAGCTACACCAAAAAGATGATGGGATCAAACACTGCTCTATTTTCAAGGCTATTTTCTCTACTCTTATGCTAGTGCCAAGATTTCTAATGATCCCACTTCCTAGAGGATCACTGTTTTAAGAAGTAAAATAGTAGGAAACACGATGAAAGGAGCCACACACTTCCCTATTATGTGGGGAAAGGCAGAGTAAAGTAGCTCTGTCTGAAGCAGTAAGATTCAAAAAATCTTGGCAGGAAGTTTTTAGTCACATAGCATTCAAATTGCTCAGTAAAACATCGTTTTTAAAAAGTAACCAAACTTCATGGAATATATGGATCTCTCAATTCATTCTTATTTTTCCACATCATGTTTGGAGGAGGGATCATATTTATAGCCCAAAACTCACTACAGCATTTTAAACAAAATTGTGGGTGGGAAAAGCTTGAGCTGCAGTCCTCGTACAGCTTCCGAATCGCCCAGGTGCTTGGTGATGCTTGACGAGTGTCCATGAAGGGACTGTGTCTCTCTGCAGTTGCTGGCCTCTGACCTGCTTGCACTGTGGGCCGTTGTTTGGTACCGTGTGCTTGTCCTGAACTTTTGCCATAGTACCTTTTACATTTAGCCCTTTTTTCCCCTAGTCTTAGATACAGTAAGTAAGTCCCAGAAAAAGTTGGGAAAGTGCTGGGGAAAACTGCAGGGAAGGTAGCAAAGTGAGTAAGGATTACTGTGGGAAAGACATCTCCATAAACAAGACAGCAAGCTGGATGGTGGCACAGGCCTGTGATCCCAGCACTCTGGGAGGCTGAGGGAGGATGATCGCAAGTTCAAGCCCAGCCTGGGTAATAATACTGTTATTCAGAATAAGCACTATTGGAAAAGATTTATAGAGAGGAGGAGTTTATTTTCAGGCATATCTGTAAGAGAAATAGGTATTTGCAAGTAGGGACCCAGAGCTAGGTATGATAGAATTAGTAGTGGTTATATAGGTGATAGTTAAATCCATGATACAGGGTAAAAGCGCCCAGAGTAGGGAGAAGTGATAGAATCCTGGAGAATACCAGAATTTAGGTTGCTGGCTGAAGAGATGGAAGCTGAGAACGGAAGGTCAGAGAAGTAGAAGAGGAATAGTTGGAAAGATATTCTTAACTAATGACTTTAAATAAAAAATACAGCTTCTCAAATGCTTTACAGCTACAGCAACTATGTGAAGAACGTTGCCATCAGCACAGAGCTTTCTTTTTTTTTAATTTTTTTTTATTTTTATTTTAAACCAAGAACATGTATTGGTACATTCTACATACAATGGTCACATTCATTACATTTATTCTGTACCTATACATGATGCATCTTGGTTCGCCCCCCTCCCCTGCACAGAGCTTTCTGCAGGGTAGCATTAGTGTAAGGAAAGGAAGGAGGACTTCCTTAAGGAATCCTAGCAAATTCACAGACACAGTCTCTATTGAGAAGTATTTTTCGTATGTAAAATGTTTTTTATTTTTTGCTTGACAAAAGTTTGTTATTAAGAGCATCCTTTATGGCTTTCTTTTGGATCATTTAAGCAGTAAGCAGATACTCATTTAGTCCTGGGGTGGCAGACAGAGAATACAGATCAGATAAATAATGGCAGCAAGTGAAAAGGCCAGGTGAGATGCAGCAGGGAGGGAGGGCCCCGGGGAAAAGTGTGAACACTTGCGCAACCCTTGGTGATTTTTGGTCTGGAAAAAGGTCCAGTGTTGCCACAAGCCAAGGAATGCTGGCAAAAACAAACCGAAAACAAAAAAAATGCCAGAAATTTATTCTCTCCTGGTTCCTGGAGAAGTCCAAAATCAGTGTTATTGGACTGAAATCAAGATGCTGGGTGGAGCTGCTCTCTCTCGGGAGGTTCTAGGAATCAATTCCTGCCAGGAAGTTCTGCTCCTGGAGCTGCCCGCACTCCCTGACTTGTGGCTTTGTTATTCTGTACTTCAGGGTTAGCATCTTCAAATATCTCTCTGCCTCCCTCTTACAAGGATACTTTTGATTGTATTTAGGGCCTGCCCCTAAATAAACCCCTACCTACCTCAAGAGTCTTCGTTCATTGACCACTGAAGTTTTTCCCCCTTTTTGCCACTTAAGGTAACAGTTTCCTGGGATGAGGACGTGGATATCTTTTTGGAGGCCATTTTCTTGTCTACTACACCCTACAGGATATATAAAATTGTTGGTTTGTTGTTTTAAGGAAACAATTTTTTACTTGTTGATTGATGCCTTTATTATTTCTTCTAATTTGTGTTTACTTTGCTCTTTTCTAGATCTTTTTTTCCTTTTTTTAAGAGAAGAGGTTTGGTTTGGCTCACATTTTGTAGTTTCTGAAGTTGGAAATTAGGCAGTTAACTTTAGACTTTGCTGATTAATACATTCCTGCTGGCTTGAGCCAGCAGTGATACATGCATGATTGTCCCATTAGGTAGCTTTTACCCCTGGTGATACAGGTGGGACAGTCATGTGTGGGACAGTCCTGCATGTGCCACCAGTGACACAAGCTGCCTGGCAGTGAGACAAATGAATTACAGCCCCACTGTGAACATGTTAAAGGAATTCAGGCTACATAAAAACTGTGGTGTACACCAATAATCTCAGCATGTGGGAGGCTAATATAGGAGGATTGTGAGTTTGAGGGTAGCATAAACTACTTAGCAAAACCCTGTCTCAGAAAACAAAACCAACAACAACAAAAATACCTGGGGTTGTCGGAAGAATTCATCTCTGTGTTGTAGAACTGAGGACCCTAGTGCCCACATTCACCGGGAGGGAATTACCTAAAGGTGTGGCTGCCAGGAGGCCCGTGGCGGGGGGGGGGGGGGGGGGGGGGGGGGGGGGGGGGGGGGGGGGGGGGGACAGGGGACGAGGACATCTGTCTACCACAGCAATAAAATTCTAAACACTGTTGGAACTGCATCCTACAAATTTTGATGTATTTTTATATCTCAGTAGAAAGTACGTTTTTAAATTATCAAATATTTAAGGATTTCAGTACTTAAAAATTTACTGAGTACTCTTTTATGGCCTCGCTATACCTTCTGTCTTGGTAAATGTACCATGTGCTCTTGAGGAATATATGTTCTTCAATTGGTGCCAATAATGTTCTAGAGGTAGACAGATAGCAACTTGGTCAAACTTGGCTGACAGCGTGGCTCAGATCAGTAAGAGCCCCCACGCCTCCTAACAGTTGCTGAGTGGCAGTGTTAAATCTTCGTCTGTGTGGAATTGGCCAATTCTCTCTTCAATTTTTTTTTTCGGAACATTTTTTAAAAACTTGATTTTAGTGGTACATTTTAGATATTCATAATGATAATATTCATCATAGGGAATTTGTACCTGTACATGATGTATCTTGGTACTGCTTTTTTTCCCCATTCCCCTCTCCCTCCTTCAACCCTTCTTCCCCTCTTTATTTACAAAAGCTTTGTTTCCATTTTTTTCTCCTTCTATTCTCTTTTTTCTTGTCCCTCCCTTCCTTGCCCCCCAATTCCCCTTCCCATTTGAGTAATTTCTTTCCTTTTCCCCAATATACATTTTAGTCCTTATTTACACTTTCAATTTCTCACGCCAGAGAAACAATGTGGTATTTAAATGTGTGTGTCTGATGTATTTCACTTAAGCACATAGTCTCAGGGTGCATCCATTTACCTAAGAATGTCTCAAGCCATAAAGAAAGATAAGCTTTCTGCCTTAAAGATAGTACTTCTTGAGTAAAAAAGCCACATCTTTATCCATTCAGCAATTGATGGGCATTTGGGCTGTTTCCAAGATTTAGCTATTATAGACTGCCACTATAAACATGGGTGTGCATATATTGCTGTGGTACAATGCTTTTAATTCTTTTGGGAAGATACCAAGAAGGGAATAGCTGGGTCAAATCAAACCTCTAGTCCTAGTTTTTTGAGGAGTCTCCACACTGATTTTCACAGTGGTTGCACGAGTCCATACTCTCACCAACAGTGTGAGAAGGGTTCTTTTTTCCCCACAGCCCCACCAGCATTTGTTATTGGCTGATTTCTTAATAGGAGTCATTCTTTCTGGAGTGAGATGAGATGGAATCTCAGTGTTGTTTTAGTTTGCATCTCTCGAATGACCAGCAATGTTGAACATTTTTTCATATGTTTATTTGCCGTTTCCTCTTCTTCATCTGAAAAGTGTCTATTCATTTCAGCTGCCCCCCCCTTTTTTTTCTGGTGCCAGGGATCAAACTCAGGGCCTTGCATTTGCTCAGCTGCCCATTTTTGAATCGGGTCTTTAAATTTGGCAAGGACAAGAACCATATGATCATCTCAATAGATGCAGAAAAAGCATTTGACAAAGTCTAATACCCATTAATGATAAAAACCCTGCAGAAAATTGGAATAGATGGTTTTTATCTCAATCCGATTAAAACTAGCTATGACAGACCAACAGCCAACATCATATTAAATGGACAGAAACTGAAAGCTTTTACTGTAAAATCAGGAACAAGACAAGTATATCCAGTATCACAACTCTTATTCAGTATAGTTCTGGAAACATTAGCCAGAGCAATTAGACAAGAGAAAGAAAAAGAATAAGGATAAGGAAAGGAAGAAGATAAATTATCATTATTTGCGGATGACATAATATTCTACATAGAAGACCCCAAAAACTCCACCATGAGACTGCTAGATTTAATAACCAAATTCAGCAGTGTAACTGGATACAAAGTCAGCACTCAAAAATCAGTAGCATTCCTGTACATAAATAACAAACTCACTGAGAGAGAAATTAGGGAAACAACACCTTTCACAATGGCATCCAAAAAAACAAGGTACCTAGGAATCAATTTAACAAAGGAAGTAAAAGACCTATACATTGAAAACTGCAGTACCCTGAAAAAGGAGATCGATTGAAGAGGATATCAGAAAATGGAAAGATATCCCTTGTTCTTGGGTAGGAAGAACCAGTATAGTGAAAATGGCCATACTCCCACAATTGTTTTACAAATTTAATGCAATCCCAATAAAAATACCAATATCATACCTCACAGAATTAGAGAAAACAATTCTAAAATTCTTTTGGAACCAGAAGAAAGGTAGAATACCAAAAGCAATTGTGGGCAACAAAGGCAGAGCAGAAGGCATCACAATCTCTGACCTGAAATTGTGTTACAGAGCTGCTGTGATTAAAAACAGCATGGTGCTGGCAAAAAAACAGACTTAAGGATCATTGGAGCAGATTAGAAGATGCAGAAACAATTCCAAACACTCTCAGCCACCTTATCTTTGACAAAGGGGCCAAACACCCTCACTGGAAAGAAAGATAGCCACTTTAGTAAATGGTGCTGGAAAAACTGGTTTTCCACATGCTGAAGATTAAAACTAGACCCGTATCTTTCACCATGTACTAAACTAAAATCAAAATGGGTCAGAGATCTAAACATTAAAACAAACACTAAATCTGCTGGAAGGTAGAATAGGTAGAACTCTTGAAGACATAGGTGTAGGCAAAGACTTTATGAACAAAACCCCAGTTGCCCAGGAAATATCACAAAGAATCAACAACTGGGATCTCTTATTAAAAAACTTTTGCATAGCAAAAGAAACCACCAACAAAGTGAAGAGACAACCCACAGAGTGGGAAAAAATTTTGCCAGCTGTTCCTCGACTAAGGATTAATAGCTAGAATATATAAAGAAGTCTCTTCAGTTTTGTTAGTTTTTCTTTCATGTATTTTGAGGCTCTTTTAAGGTATATGTATTTGTGATTGTTATGTCTTGATGAATTGATCCTTTTATCATTACAGATTGTCTTTATCTCTGTTAATACTCTTTGACTTGAAGTCTACTCCCCCACCCTTACCCCTTTTGGGCTTTCACTATATTTAGAACATTTGTAGCCATTTATTTCTTCAGAGGTTTTCTGTTTTGTTTTTGCTCCATTCCCTCCTTTCCATGTAGGACACCAGTTACACACACATTACACATTTTGATGTCAACTCACAGATTCATCGTTTTAGCCTCTTTTCTCTCTCAAGATTGAATAGTTTCATTCACTTTCACTTGCTTTTATCTCCATTCTGCAGTAAAATCCATGTGGTGAACTTTTATATTTTAGATATTTTTCAGTTCTGTAATTTCTACTCGGTTCTTTCATACTTTCTCTTCTGAGATTTCCTGTCTTGCTTCATTTGGAGACTATTTTCCATCCTGTCATTAAGGATAGTTATAATAGTTATTTCTAAATCCTTCTCTGGATAAGACATTGCATCATCTTAAGGTTATACTTTTGAGAATGGATCACATACTTCTCTTTTTGTTTGGTTTTGGATTTTTGTTTGGTTTGATTTGTTTTCTCTTTTGCTATGTTGAGTAGTTCTAGATTTTATCCTGGACATTTGTGAATGTTATTTTGATGTGTCTGGATTCTGTGGTATTCCTCCAAAATGTGTCGACTTGTTTCATTTTGTTGGAGTAGGCAGTTAATTCAGTTAATTTCAAGCCACAAAGCCTGCCTCTTGTTTGGCATCTCACATGTCACTGTAGGTCTTTTATCTGTAGCTAGGTTGCTGTGACTACCTTGCACACGTGTGGCTATGGATTTGGCCAGAGATTTGAGGAATGCTTGTAAATGGAGGCTGGGGCACCCCCACACTGGCACGCATCCTTTATTCCTCATTTTTTGAGCAGCTGTGGTTATCCCAAATGTTCTCTAGTTTTTCAGGCCAAAAAGACTGAGTTGGAATTTAGCACTGACTGCTGTCAGGCTATGTGAGCAATGAAAGCGGGCAGTTTACCCCATAAAATCCCTTCTCCCAGGTACTGGCTCTCCCTGTAGAATCTGACTCTTTGGTGTCTTTCAGCAGTCATTTTGCCTAGAGTTTGTAGGTTGCTTTGATTTTGGCTTTTTGAGATGAGGTCTTGCTTTGTTGCCCAGTCTGTTCTGAAACTGTGGGCTGAAACTCTCCTCCCACCCAGCCTCCTAAAAAAAAACAAAACAGACCTGGAAAACCATTTGGGGCTGGGGGTTTAGCTCAGTGATTAGAGTGCTTGCTTTGCAAGCACAAGGCCCTGAGTTCGATTCCCAGCACCAAAAAAAAAAAAAAAACCATAAACCTGGAAAACCACCCAGCCTCCTAAGTAGCAGGCTGGGACTACAGGCCTGTGCCACTGTGCCTGGATGGAGTTTATAGTTTTAAGATTTGTGGAGAGTTCTTCTGGTAAAAAGTTTTATTAACCATATCAGAATTGAGAAGCAGTTTAAAAATTATAGTTTAGAAATTAACTTGTGACACAATGGGATGAAAAAATTAGGTTTTATAATTAGCCATTTAAATTTAACCTGGATTTGATTTCCTTGAAGGTGAATTTTTTAGAATCTTTTGTCTGGTTCTTTTGTTCTCTTTAATATATATAGCCATTTTGAAATATTTGATAAAAAAATTCTTATTACAGTTTCTATTTTTAAAAATGCTTTGGTTTCATAAGTGGTATCGTCCTCAATCCCCTGTGGCCTTTTGAAGAGATGAGGCTGGTGTTACTCCCCAGAATAACACTTGAACATGGAAGTTTGAAACTGTGTGTCAGAACGTACAAGGTATAATCAAAACTATGGTAAAAAAAAAATGTATTACAGTAAAAGACACATGAATCCCCCTCAGAATACTTCTCCTTGCTTTAAACACATCCTGTCATTCTTGCCACTTTCTGAAGCAGTTCTGGAAGTCCTCTTTTTCATGTTTTTTCATGGCTGCCTTGATATTCTGAATCAATTCAGTGTTTATGGTCGTTTCTGTCAACTAAAAACATTACTGTATATCTTTATCCATTTTATTGACTGGATCTGACACCAGGTGCCTTCTGCGTCTTCCCTAAAGTCAAACTGACCATGAAAAGTAACTGCTCTGAATTGATTCAGAACATCGAGGCAGCTACAATAGTGTAACTGTGGTAAATTTTTAAAATTTAAACCTTCACTGTATTTTTTCGTCATACCTCATAATGGGAAATAGTTTTCTTAATTATAAAATATGTGTTTATTATTATTAAATTTAAATACTACAGAATTAAGTAGCACAGAAAGTTACAGTCTTACCTGTAACCTGGTTTCCCCAAAGATAGTTGTCGCCTAAACTGTCTCTGTGTTGCCGTTTTGATCCCAGGTTTTTTTGCTTTGTTTTGTTTTGTTTTTTTGGTGCTGGGGATCGAACTCAGGGCCTTGTGTTTGTGAGGCAAGCGCTCTACCACTGAGCAAAATCCCCAACCCCCGATCCCAGTATTTTAACCCATGGGTTGTACTTAAGGGGAGCTAGAAGAATACAAGCTGGATTTTGTCATCAATAAACTAAAGAACCATATGTTGGACGTAATGTGAAACTTATAAAAAGCATTATCAGAAAAATTCAACTTGGTAGACAAAAATCAGTGCAAAATAACCTAACAGCAACTAAAACCACATGTGGTCAAATTATTGACCAACAGTTAACAAGTATTAAGTCCTGAAAAATTTTTAGAGCAGCTAAATTTGACCTAGGAAAACCAGATGTGTTAGAAATAACACTCACAAAACAAATGGTAAATACAACAAAATAGCCAGTTATGGTGGCACATGTCTGTAATTTCAGCACTCAGGAGCCTGAAGCAGGAAGATCCTGAGTTTGAGGCTGACCTGAGGCTATATAGGGAGATCCAGGCCAGCCTGGATTATGTAGCAAGACCCTGTCTTTAAAAAAAAAAGACAAAACATATAATTGATACAGGCTTGCTATTATCAAAATTAATAAACTTTATTGAGAGTTTGGCACTTGAGCCTAATGAAAATGGAAAGAAATGGAGTTGGTTTAACTGATTTATTATTACCATTTTTATTACTTTGACGTTAGGTGTCTTAGGATGGCACTCCATGTTAGTTTGACCTCTTTCTTTTTAATGGCTATTTCTTATTCTACTGGATGAATCTATAGTAAATTATTCCACCTTCTAAAAAACCTGTTTTGTTTTGCAGAATATGCTTTTAAGGCTATTAACCAAGGTGGCCTTACGTCAGTAGCTGTGAGGGGGAAAGACTGCGCAGTGATTGTCACACAGAAGAAAGTACCAGTAAGTAATGTTGCCCAAATAGTCAGTGCCGAATGTACTGCATGAGTTTCTCATGTGTGTATTGAAAGGCATATTTATTCTTGCTTTGATTCTGCTTTCCTATTAGTCATTCAGGAGTATTTATCAACATCAATATATGGTTTAGCTGAGTAGACAGAAGTAATGTGTTAAATTTTGTGGCGTAATTATAAGCACAATGGGATTTCTAAGTTTTTTTCTTCTGGGACCTTGAGACAAGTTTAGTATGCCCACTGGAAACATAGCTAGAAAAGGAAAATCGAGTCTTCCTCTAAACGTTGCATCCCTTTTTAACTGGTTTTAACTGTAACATGAACGTAAGATGTATATCCATTAACTCCCATTGTATATGTTCATTGTTACATTTCCATAGTATTTTTCTTTTATAACTGCCCAGAGACCTGTGAGGTTTTTTAATTTTTGATTTATTTTGTTCGTCAGGATAAATTATTGGATTCTAGTACAGTGACTCACTTATTCAAGATAACTGAAAACATTGGCTGTGTGATGACCGGAATGACAGGTAAACAGCTAGGTGTCTTATTAGGTGCACAGTTCTTATGTTTTTTTCTTCAAATAACTTTGAGTTACAAATTAATTTTAAAGGTCCTCTTAGTGCCTTATGCATATGCATGCAGTCTTCCAAGGCTAGTATCAATATTTGAAGAGTTTTGTGAGCTTTTAAAAATTACAAGGAGGCCGGGCCTGGTGGCACATGCCTATAATCCCAGCACTTGGGAGGCAGACGCAGGAGGACTGGGGCCAGTTTGAGGCCAGCCTGGGCTACATAGTAAGTTCAAGGCCAGCCTGAACTACATACCAAGACCCTGTCTCTAAAAACAAAACAAAACAGCAACAACAAAAATTACAAGTATAACAGAGTTAGGTCTTCATGCAACCATTATAGAAACTGAGCTCAGTCCCTTCTGGTAGATGCTATATTTCAGATACGGTTAAGTCATTGTGTCTTACTCAAACCTGGTAATCATGACACTGGTTAAAAGTGAGTGAGAATCATTATAAAAATTACTTTGGTTTTCTGCTTTCTGAGATTGAGGGAAAATTCAAGCCTAAAAACAAAAATCAAGCAAGATTATTCTCTCTGCAACAAGCTGGTTCTTTTGGGAGTTGCTAACCACTTACAGCAGCTGTTTGGAGTGCTACCGGTAATGAAGGGCTCAGTATGAAAGGGCAATATGGTACTGAGAGTCCTTTTTAAATTTTTCCTTTCTTATGCACTTGTCACTGAGTTACTCAGTGTTCACTGACAGAGGAAAAGCCATAGTGGACCCCTTTTCGTTTCCTTAACTCATGCTGGAGGTAAAGATATAGATCTGTACAGTGGGAAAATTATCTGGCTTTCAGGTTTGTTCTTCTAAGGAGATCAAAATTTATTTATTTACTTACTGTGTTACAAGCTGACAGCAGATCCCAGGTACAGAGGGCACGCTATGAGGCAGCTAATTGGAAATACAAGTACGGCTATGAGATTCCTGTGGACATGCTGTGTAAAAGAATTGCTGATATTTCTCAAGTTTACACACAGAATGCTGAAATGAGGCCACTTGGTTGTTGTAAGTATCCCATGAAATCTTCCCCAAATAACTGATGAGTTGTAATTTTTTTTAGAGAATACGTATAAAAATCTGTGAGTAACACTTGGATTCTGAACATGTGTTTTGGTAACTATATAAGGTGAGAAAATCTTTATAATAAATCAGGGCTGAAAGATAGGTCTAACATTTCAGACAGTATCTGTGGGAGTGTGTGGTACTGAGAATTGAACCCAGGGCCTTTGCACTGAGCTACATCTGCAGCTCCCCTCTTCATCCTTTTTGAGACACGCCGGGCCCAGGCTGGGCTCGAATTCATGATCTTCCTACCTCAACTTGCCAGAGTGCAGAGATTACAGGCATGCACCATTGTGCCTGGCTTGGACATTTAAGCTTTACATGGTACTATTAGATTCTTATCAAAATATTTCTGTTTGGGGTATGTGATTTGAAAGATTGAAGTCTCTTATTATTAGGCTGTTGTGAGGCCTTACTAAGTGAGAAATGGGGCGGGGCTCAGGAAACTTTTTTTGAGGAGGACAGAGTCTTATTAAATTGCCTAGGCTGGCAATTTGTGCTCAAACTTGTGCTCCCCTGCTTCAGTCTACTGTGTATCTGGTATTATAGTTGTGCATCACCACACCTCACCAGACTTTACCTCAGAAAATTTCTTCCTTCTCTATCGCCTCTGTCACTTTTTCATTGTTTATTGCTTTTGCTGCCTAGTTCCCCCATCGTTGCTCTCCCCTCTAAGTCTTCCTGGTCTATCTTCTGTATTCCTTCATGAGTTACTCTAAAATCAAATGGTGATTGTTGCTTCCTTGTAAAAAATGATCCCTAATTGACTGTAGGGTAAATCCCAAACTCCTTCAAATGATGTGACTGCTCCGTGGCAGAGGAAAGCTGCTAACCTCATGTCAGCCAGGAAACAGATCACAGAAGAGGAACCAGAGAGGCGAGGCTGGTGACCAGATAAAGTCCCCAACTCAGCCTGCTGCCCCACCCCTCCCCCATGACCCACCCAGATGCAGAAGTGTGCTTTACTAATTTCCTAATGTCTCTCAAGCCAATCAAACTGACAGTCAAGATTAACCATTCACAGTGTCCTTATGATCTGTGAAATCTTGCTCATCTTGCCAGACCCTGAAGTAAAAAAGTATTTGTTAGCCAGCACTGGTGGTGTATGTCTGTAATCCCAGCACTCTGGGATGTTGAGGCAGGAGGATTGCAAGTTAGAGCCCAGTCTGGGCAACTTAGCAAATTAGTGAGAACCTATCTCAAAATTTTAGAAAAGCTGGGTTGGGGGCTTGTGGGCTGGCTGGAGCTCATTGTGAAGGCCGTATGTTCAGTGCTCAGTAACCCCCCCGCTCCGCCCCACACAAAAGGGCTGTTCTCCCCAGGCAGTAAATGGGTTATCTTTCTTGTGCTGCCTTTTACTTTGTATGTATCAAGTATAAAATGTAAAGAAAATTAGAGGGTGCTATAACATTCTGAAAAGACAGGTATTATCTGATGAACTGTCTTAGTGTTAATAACATAAAGTTGAAAATTTCTCAGTAGATGCTATAAAAATCTATAAATATGAATAAAGTGGTTGGCTAGTACTGAATCTCACAGTGGGAACTACATAAAAGATACAGGAGCTGGGGATATAGCCTAGTGGTAGAGCGCTTGCCTACCGTGTGCGAGGTGCTGAATTTGATCCCCAGCACCTACTCCCCAGCCCTTCCCAAAAGTCCAGATCCTAGAGTGTAAGAAAGTGCCAAGCCATTACTTAAACACTTTGTATCGGTTCTGCTGAGTAGGAAGTTTGATGGTGATGTTTATTTTAATGTCCATAATATGGTAACAATTAGATTTATAAAGTTAGACAGAATTCAGGGTTTGGTTTGTGCTGATGTACTAGAAGGGTGTGTACCAATAGTAACAGATGGGCAATATAAAGGTGACCAGGCAGCTCCTTGGTGAACCAGACTTGGCAACAGTGTTCCCGGAGCATGTTAGGCATTTGGTTTTGGTTTTGTGGTACTGAGGATTGAACCCAGGGCCTTCGCCCTGAGCTACATCCCCAAGCCTGTTTTGATTGATTGATTGATTGATTGATTGATTGATTGATTTTTAGGTTTTTTTGAGACAGGATCTCACTAATGTAGTTCAGGCTGGTATTGAACTCACTATATATCTCATGCCTCAAATTCATGTCAGTCCTCCTGCCTCAGCCTCTTGAGTGCTGGGATTACAGGTGTGTACTGCCACACTCAATTTAAGTATTTCCTAAATTTTAAAAAGGTAGTCCTTGGTCAAATAAATTTATGAACTATTGAATTAAATAGTTCATTTCAGAGAATGAACATTTCATTCATAGAACATTTCAGAGAATTTTCTATGCTGCTGTTTGTTATTTGTCTCTAAAAAAGATAAATGAAAATGTTTTCCAAATTTACTTTGCCAGATAACAAAGGATTAAGCTTCCAATAAATGTGTGTTGGGTAATAAGGATTAGAAGAATTGTAAATTATATTTTTAATGTTCAGACTCTTAAAACTGATATATCCTTTTGCAAAGTGGAAACGTATCTGTTACCTAATATATTTATGGTGATACCCTATATTTTATCAGTTTTCTCAAAGCAAAATCCTAAAATTAATGGCCAAAGTAATGATTAATAGCAGTTAATATGACACCACCAAGAAAGGGAATTTTGTTGTCTAAAGCTATAAGCTACTTACTTAGGGTCTTTCTCTGTAGGTATGATTTTAATTGGTATCGATGAAGAACAAGGCCCTCAGGTGTACAAGTGTGACCCTGCAGGTTACTACTGTGGGTTTAAAGCCACTGCAGCAGGTGTGAAACAAACTGAATCAACCAGCTTCCTTGAAAAAAAAGTGAAGAAGAAATTTGATTGGACATTTGAACAGACAGTGGAAGTAAGTAAAACCAAAAGGAATTTTTTTATGCTATACAAAACAATGGAGATCTTTGTAATCAACAGTATTAGGCCACCTTTATAGAAAGGCTATTCCTGAGTTACTGTACCTCACAAGATCCAAGCTTTTCAGGCTACAGGTAAAATTGATGGCATTCAGCTGACAGGAGAAAATTAAGCCTGATATATTTACATGATTCCTGTCTTATTTCATAATGTATTTGAAGCAGCGTTCAGTAAACACATATAATAAAAATGGGAAGATATAAATAAGAATAGGAAACAAGACCAGGCCCATAGGGTTGTGTGGTTGCTATGGCTGAGAGACTTAAATTAGGTTTAAGTTTCCTGGTAACAAAAGTGAAAAGGTCACATTAAGAGTCAGTAATATTGCTCGTATGGCCCTAAAGGAAAAACAACCACACACTAGATTCTCAAGGAAACAGTATATCTGAGATGCAAAAGTAGAGCTGGCTTTCTACAGGGTTCTTACAGGGATTATTTATTGTGATAGGGAAAGTTTTAACTGACAGAACAAGCAAAAATTCTTACACAAATATGTGGTAACCTTAGACTGTAAAGGTTACTTATTTCCTGCCTCTTACTTCCTGCCAACAAAAACTTTAGCAGACTTTTGGCTATAAGGATCTGGGAATAAAGCCCTTCTGAAGACTAACAACATGCTTCTGATAAGTGATAAAAGAAGAATTACCATTTAGTACTTTTATATTTGTCTAGCAGTCTATCTTATACTAAGGGAAGATACAAAGTTCTCATCTGGGAGATAGTATGCCTTGTTTAAATTTAGAGTTTTTTATTGTAATTCATAATTATGTTAATCACATTAGATATAAACCCACTTAAAACATTCTTAAATTGTTACTACTGTACGTTCCTTGTGGGTACAGACTGTTTTCCTCTCCATTTCACACCAAATTTTAAGCATAGTACATTGAAAATGGTGGTGATAAAGCAAGTAAACTTTTATATAAATCATATTTCGTCTGATGGACCCCTTTAATTCATGGCTTAACTTAGCAGAAACAAGTTTATTGTAATTGACAGTCGGCTCATTCAGGTTAAGCAGTCCGTTAGTAACAGTATCGCTGAAACTCAGAGCAGAATGAATAGCTTGTGATGAACTCAGATGTTATGTGAATAAGCTTGGGATGAGAAAACTTCAGAATCTCTGCAAAATATAAATGTTAATGTCGATGCTCTTTTTCAGACTGCAATTACATGCCTGTCTACTGTTCTCTCAATTGATTTCAAACCTTCAGAAATAGAAGTTGGAGTAGTTACAGTTGAAAATCCTAAATTCAGGTGAGATACTTTGTCAGCCAGGTATTTAAAGATGTTTGCTAAGCCTGAAAAGGCTGCAGTCGGGGGCATTGAACTATGATTTTATTTTTTTCTTCTGCATCTTAGCACCTTTAAAACTTCCAGAGGGCCGGAGGTAGAGCTCACTGATACAGCACTTGCATAGTATGCTCAGGGCTATAGGTTCAAACCCCAGAGTTAACCAACACACCTCCCCAGAGTCTCTTAAAGACAGAGACACTGGTGTCTCCGGCATTTCGCAGTGCTTTCATATATTAACACCAGAGGTGACACAGAATTTAGTTCAGAAGAAGTAAAATCAGCATAAGTGTATTCATTTTTTTGTGTAAGTCCAAGAGTAATTCAATTCCCAAAGTAGGTGTTTCCAGTTCTTCAGGCAGAGCTTTGGTAAGTGGAGCCTTAAAGAGCAATATGAAATACTGATGCACATCAGCCCATTACCCAGAAATTCTCCGCAACCCCAGACGGGAATACAGCTAATTGAATTGCAGATGCTTGATGCTTGTGTGTTCTTGTTCAAAGGGACTAATCCCAAACCTAGGCATCCATGATTCAAACGCATGCGGATGCTTAACGTGCATCTGTTCACTGAATCCTCTTAGCACCTGTGAGGTAGTTTGCATACCATGTACCAGGATGTTCTTGTGAGTAGTGAAAAATAGTAGTAAATCCACAGATACAAGAAACTGTTGGAAGACATTTATTTTTATTTATTTACTTGGTTTTTTGAGGTAGTTCAGGCTGGCCTTGAACCAACTATGTAGCCCAGGCTGGCCTCAACTCCAGCGATCCTCCTGCCTCAGCCTTCTGAGTGCTGAGATTATAGGTGTGCACCACCATGCCCAGCTTTTTAATTTTTTTTTTTTGTGGGAGACATTTAACTATTACATGTATGTATCTGTAAATCACAACCAAAAGGACACATGGTTGTGACCATGTGTGGAGGAAGGTGGTAAATCAAGCTTGATGAGACCTTGAAGAATTTTTAGCTAGTGTGCATTTTTTTCAATTTGTTATTTTGGTTGCCTGCACATAAAGTGATATAAATAAGAAAAATTCATGAGATTAAGGGGGGGAAAAAACACTTGAATCTAGCTTAAGTTCTTTATTTCTGTAGGAAGAGGTTCCCTTTTTCTTAATACGTTCCTGCCGGCTTGAGCCATCAGTGGTACGTGCATGACTGTCCCGTGGGATGGCTCATACCCCTGGTGGTATAAATGGATCTAATCACTTTTAGCAGTCTTTTTACTAATAAAAATGAGAAGAACCACCAACGACCAACAAAGGAATAATAAAAGAAAAATTACCACTGAGCTTAATAATAATCTTTAATTAAAATAACAATGACTTTTTGTTTCAGCGTCTTGTATTAACAGAAGAGCATACATGGTTAGCTATGTAACATCAGCCAGTTGAATTCAGGGCAGAGCCGCCAGGCAGCAAGACAGACAACTTAGAGCCCCATGGCGAACTTGTTCAAAGCATTAAAACCTCACCTGGAACAATTTACAAGTCTCTTTAAAGAACTTGGGATTCATTCTCATTTTTTTTCTGAGACCTTTTTGTCACCTTTTAAATTTCATTTGCATCTCTTATTTTAAGAACTGGTTAAGAAACCAAAGATGCAGTGTCACCAGAAAGCCCTGCTATCATTTATGAATTCTAGTTATTATGTAAGTGTACCTGCTGTCACAGAATTCATAAATGATAGCAGGGCTTTGTGGTAACACAGGGTCTTTGGTTTGTAACCGGTTCCATTTTTATTATGGAAAAGTTTGAACATAGAAAAGACAATAACCACTCAAAAAAATACACCACTACTCCATCAGATTTGAAGGAATTCCAGACATTATGTCAACTTCATCTATATACAAGAATGTTGACTTCTTTAATATCAGATCTAGAATTAGGTCAAAACCCTTTAGTTGTAGCAGAGATAGAAAATATTTCAAGTGAATAATATAAAGCTAAACTATATGTGTGTTCTAATAAATAAAATTATTTAATAAATTCTTTAGAGTGAACACTCGGTTTTTTACTCTTTTGCCTTCTAGGATTCTTACGGAAGCAGAGATTGATGCTCACCTTGTTGCTCTAGCAGAGAGAGACTAAACATTGTCATGAGTTTACCAAATCCATGAAGCCACTTCCCTGTGTGTTTGATAACAACAGACCAGCATTATGGAGGCCTTGGATTGAAAGAAGAACCTCTCCCACTCCTCCTGCCACCCAAGTGGTTAGGACTCTGTATAAATAAAAACAATGCTTTTGGAAAATAATTGCATCCTGTCATGTTTTTACATACAAACTGTGAAGCATTCGCCATTTTCACGTGGTGGCTTTAGTTATTTTGTTGACAGAAATATAAATTTCTCTGGCTTAAAGAACTTGGCTCAAAGTTTAAACTACCTCTGGCATAATTAATAAAGAGCAAACGACGGCGCTGGCTTTGAAAGCACTTCTGACTATAAATTGACATGTGGGACAAAGGTTTTATTTACAGTTCCTCCTTCTAATGGGATATTGCTGATCTTGGAAGGCAAGTAAAAAGGTTAGTCTGACTGATCTTACGTAGGTGTTTTCATTGTTTTGGGGGGTGGCGGGATTGAACTTAAGGTCTCACGCATGTGCACATACGCTCTGCCACTGAGCTGTACCCCAGCTGTCTTCAAGAAACGGCTAGAAATGTTGCAGTGTTTGTATTTTCTGTGCTCCCTTAAGATTATGTATTGAAATAAGGACAATAAGGAATTGGTTTAAAGTTTAGTGATAACATTTAGCAATGATAAGGAGAAATATATATATATGTATATTTTTTTTTCCAGAATAATCCATTTGGATTTTTTCCTCTGTATTGGGGATTGAACCCTGAGCACTCTTATTACTGAGCTACATCCCCAACCCTGTTTTAGTTTTCTGGTGGTATTTTTTGTTCGTTTTTTCAGACAGGGTCTCGCTACACAGTTCAGGCTGGCCGTTAACTCACTGTATAGCTCAGGCTGGCTTTGAACATGTTATACAGCCCAAGCTAGCCTTGACATTAAAGCGATCCTCCTGCCTCAGCCTCCTAGGTGGTTTTGTTGTTTGGGTTTTTCTTTGTTTTTTGTTTTCTGAGACAGGCGGTTGCTATGTAGTTCAGGCAGGCCTTGAACTCACTAGGTAGATCTGCCTCAGCCTTCCAAGTGCTAGGATTCCAGGTATAGACAGACCCAGCTTGTTTCTTAGCATTGAGGTCGGGTCTTCCTAAATTGCCCAGATGGGACTAAAATTTGCAATCCTCTTACCTCAGTTTCCCTTTGTGCTGGGATTACAGATGTGCGCCACTGTGCCTGGCCTGAATTTTTTTTGTTTCATTTTTAGACAAGGTCTTGCTGTGAGGTTCAGGCTGGCCTTGAACTTACTTTGTAGCCCAGCTAGCCTCAAACTTAAGATGATCCTCCTGCCTCAATCTTCCTAACTCTGCTAGGATTGATTGCAGGTGTGCACCACCATACCTGGCTTAGATTTTTTTTTAATGTACAAAATTAAATTTTAAAATTTCCTAGAGTAATTCTCTAGTGACCTGACCCACTAATTGTTAAAGACAATCCACAAATTTTAGAAAGTGTAAAGCTAGTACATTCATGTTCTCACTTGGCACTGGGGAAGATGGATGCTACCGACCTCACACAGGTCAGTGTGGTTGCTGGCCTAATCCCAGTACCTGAGGTCAGAGCGGCTTCTTTCTTCAGCCAGCCGGCCTACACGGGGAGGCCACGTGAGCATGTGACCACCAGAAACCGGAAACTGCACTGCCACATCCTCTTCAGAGCTGAGTCAAAAGTAAGTTTGCTAAGGGAGCAGGGCTCCTTCAGCTCAGGGGCCGCTGCTCTGGGATTAGCCACACGGATGCATTAGGCTGTAGGTGCTGCCAGCAGCATATTTTGAAAGTTGGGTCTACAGAGAGCTGCTTCCCTGCACAGACTCAACTACACCTGCAGGGCCCTGACCTCATGCCTTCTGAAGTCATGGGTGACAGAATAGCAGATAACCCAGTTTTTTCTGTAAGAAAATACCTTTCAGGGATAGAAGACTACAGTTGTATTATAGGAAAAATGTTACATTATAAAGTCTAAAAATGACTAGGTTAACTATAGAATATTTTCAGTCACTAAGCTTAAATGAATGAAAAGATCAATTTCAGTACATGAACATTAATTTTTTAAATAGATGGATAGCAGGATTAATGCAAAAATGTTTATAAAAGCTGAGCATGGTGGCACTTGTAATTCCAGCAACTCAGGAGACAGAGGTAGGAGGATCAAGTTTTGTCCCCAGCTGGGCAATTTAGTGAGATCCCGTCTCAAGTGAAAAGGCTCTAGGGATGTATCTCAGTGTGAGGGTCCTGGGCACAATGCCCAGTACCGCACCCCCCCCCACCAAAGTTATACAAAATGCTAGGAAGAATTACCTTAGATCTTCAGCAGGTGGTGCACGCCTGTAATCTCAGCACCTGGGAGGGCTGCCGTGCGTTAGATGTCAGCCTGGGCGACATAGTGAATCCAAGGCCAGCATAGACTATGCAGCAAGACCCTGTCTTGAAGAAACCGAAGAAAAACAAAAATCCTTAAGTATTGACCCATTTTCATAAACTAATAATTAAAAATACAGATCGAATTTTTAAAAATGTAAGACCATAATAAAATTTATAAGATGGGGTTCAGGATTTAGCTCAGTGGTAGAGCTCTTGCCTAGCAAGTACAAGGCCCTGAATTCGATTCCCCAGCACCTCCCTAAATATATAACTAATAAAATTGACAAGAAGGATATATCCAGACATTCACAAATGTGAAGCTATTTGGGTAGACATCTGGCTTGCTTTCTCTTGATACCTCATTTTCATAAACAGTTTTGGGAACAGCAAGTCAGGTACTTAGCTCCCTCATTAGCCCCAAATCCAAGGTTGGGATTTGTATTATAACCAAATTAGTAGAGTAATGACCTTCAGGACCTCCCTTAGACTCAGAAATATTATGGTTAAATATGTTCCAGGAGCCTACTGCATTTTCAAAATACAAGGTGAAACAATTAAAATTGACAACTTACATTATAAAGGTGAATTAATACTATGTATTTCAATTGAAGCCAAGGAATGATCCCAGAATGGCTTCTCTCTCTTTATTTTACATTCTGAAAAATCCAGCTAATATAATAAAAATTAAGAGGTATCAGAATAGAAATAGAACGATTTCTAATTGCTATTTATATTGTTTATCCTTAAAAGAGGCAGGGTTTCTGGGGATGTAGCTCAGTGGTAAAAAGCTTGTGCAAGGCCCTGAGTTCTATCTCTAGGACTACCAAAAAAAGAAAAGAAAAGAAAAGAAAATGGCCTAACAAAGTACTAGCCTTTTGGGAAGCAGGTCCTGTTTTACTTTCAATGTTTAAATTCAGACTTCTAGTTGTCCATGGTTCCAAAATTCAAGAAGCTCCTAAAATTTAGAAGCAAAATATGATTTGCTGCTTGTTATGGTTTGCGTCTAGACGGCCCCCCAAAGCCTCAAGCAGTCTTCCGTGGGGCTTTTTCAGAGGCAGCTGTATCTAGAGTGTGTGATGCTGCGATTAGGGGTGTGTGATTACTAAACTAGTCCACTGATTGCTTTGGCACTGCCCTAATCCTGCAGCCTGGATAAAATAGAAGGCGCAGAAAGAAGCTATTTAGGTCCCTTCTGCACCTCTTGCTTACCTTGCTGCCTTCTGCATGTCTGCCATCTACCTTGCCTTGGATCCAGCCGATGGTGGACTGAAACCTCTACAAGCTGTGAGCTACATAAACCTTTCCTGCCTTAACTTTGGGTGTCAGGTATTTTGTCTCAGCAACGAGAGAAAAGTAACTAAGAC